>JAVMKO010000003.1:58989389-59101889 GCA_032164245.1 Sternotherus odoratus
ATTGAATAATAAAAAAGGAAAAAAGGCCTAATTTTCCAGTTTCAAATTAAATTGACAAACATGTAGGTGAAAAGCAAAACTAAATGTTTTTTATTGAAAATTTTTGATTTTGTAAAATGGCCAACTTTCAATTAAAATGTTGTTCAAATATTTTTGACCATCTCTGGTAATTTACAAATTTTAGTGTATAAAACATTATATTGACACATGTTTGTAAATTGAAATAAATCAAATTGTAATCAAAATTGGCATACAAATTCTGTTCAGCTGCATTTTCTTCTGTTCTTTTGAATTCTTTTAGTTTTGTTCAGTTTCTTAGCTATGAATGACAGATATTTTGGTGGTTTATTATTTAAGAAAACATTACTGAAGGCACTTTATATATGCATCAAAGCAACCATAGACTGTTTGGCTTTATTAATATTTTTAATGAGGTTTACCTTAAACAGATTTAAGGTTTACTGTAAATAGATGGAAAAGTTAAATGTTCTTTCCTTGAAGTGGTTAATGTATATAATAAATCCCTTCAAGGAAAAAAGTTATATAAGCCCTCATATTCAAAAGATAACATGGGCTTAACAGAATCTGTATTTACATTTGTTGTATGTTTGCATTAAAGGCATCAACCTCTGAACCCTGTATGTAGGATACATACAATGAAGAAGTTCTCAGTAGAAACACCTTGAGAGGCATGGCCTTGGGAATGTGTAAGTAGGTACAACTGAGTAGTTAAAAAATAATGTCTTTGTCTGCGACACATCTTGCCTCTCATCTTCCTTTACACATTTGGAAGTTTATTATAGCCAAAGTCCATAAAGAAAGATTGAGAATTTCCATGTGGGCAGCTGTAGCCATATGTGCAGGATTTAGAAGGCACATAGTGGCATGTAAGGTGCAAATTAACCCATGTATTTGTATAGAGGGGAATTAATAGATATATTGTCATTGGTTTCAACCTCTATTCTAAATTTATTCATGTTTTTTGATGATTAAAAACCTCAAGGTCAAGTTTTCAAAGATGGGTCTGTACAGTTAGGAGGCAAAATAGACACCTAAATGAGGGGCCTGGTTTCCAGAGACACTTACTGAACATTTGCTCTTCTAGATCTTGTACATTAACACACTTAAAATAGTTATAGACTAAATGGGGAGCCTAGGCGTTCTCTCAATTTACCAGAAAGCTCCTAGTATTGCAGGCCATTCCAGTGCCCTGGCTGCATATACTGAAACTCTTTCAACTATTCAGCGGACCTTTCCGAATTTATAATCTTCCCTCTGCATTGACCCCTCAGCAGCTCTCTCCTCCCTCTGTGTCTTAAACATACATGAGGGCTTAGAGGTCTTTAGGCTGGATCCTGTGCTGCAGGCTTTGAAGCCTGGAGCCCTACATATTTTTCAAACCCAGGAACTGGAATGCCAGACTTGATCATGTGTGAGGTTATAACCTAGACAAGACAAAGTGTGGGAGGGGATATGGAGGCCCAGATAGGGGCCTGTAGAGTGCCACCTTGCAAACCTAAAGCACAGAGAGGGTCCATCAAGTATGACACTGCAGGGAAAGGAGCTGCATTGTAACAGAGGCCTGAAAGATCATTGGAAGAAAGGGGGCTGATGTGGATACCATTTTTCCTAGTAAAAAACACCCTCACCAGAATTTCCTTTCAGCTATTATAAAACGTGGATTTCCCATCCTGAGTGACAATAATAAGATCACCTTGCACTTGCCATGTCCTTCCACATCTCCAGGAAGCAAGCACCTCTTCCAGTGACAAGCATCTCAGTTAACAAAGCACCTTTACTCCCTTCCATCTATACATTTTCCCTTTATATAACCCTTCATACTCACCACCTGACCTGCTAAAAGCTACCCCACACTCCTCTCTCTGTCTCTCTATCATCCTCTTCTTCCTTGACAATAGTAGTAAAAGTGCTTCACAGTTTTCTTTATATGGTCAGCTTACGGATATAACAAAAGGGAATGGCAAAATTATACCGAGGGGGTTCATTGCTATTATGCAGTTGGAAGAGTTAGACTTGGGAAGTTTTGTGTAATAATAGGACTGACTAGTATCTAATGCCTCAGACCTCACTGAAAAGACATCCTTAGTCTTGTGTACCTTATGACTGTAGCGGGGTGCTCCCCGCTCCCTGCTGGCCACGGCTGGGAAAGCCCCAGGAAGGGGTTTGTAGCAGCCCAGGACAGGGGTTGTGGCTGAGAGCCTGCTTGCAGGTTTAAGTGGAAAGCAGGCTCAGCTGTGTGGCCACGCCCCAAACATTCCAGGCTGTATAAAAGCCTGGGAGGCAGGAGCCAGTGGAGGAGTTGTACTCTGTAGTCAGAGGGAGACAGGGCCTGGCTGCAAAGTACCCGGACTGGGACAGGGCGTGGGTGAGGCAGCTGGGAGCCTAAGCTCTAGGGAGAGGGCCCCAGCTTGCTGAGCCTAGGGAAGGCCCGACCCACGGGGTACTGGGGATTGCAAGAGGGTTAGTCTCCTCTGCAAGCAGAGGGAGACAGGGCCTGGCTGCAAGGAGCCAGTAAAAAGTACCCAGACTGGGACAGGGTGTGGGTGAGGCAGCTGGGAGCCAGGGAGCCTAAGCTCTAGTGAGCGGGCCCCAGCTTGGTGAGACTAGGGAAGGCCCGACCCACAGGGTACTGGGGGTTTCAAGGGGGCGGCCCCTGGGCTGATAAGAGCAGCAGGCCAACCCCTTCTTGCTGGTGATGCGTAGCCATGAGACTGCAGTCAGCCTCAGAGAGACTGAGGCAGTGGTGACTGGCAGTGGCCGTATCTGAGGCAAGTTGGGGATAGTGGGTGTTGGGTTCCCCCAGGGAGGGGAGACCCTAAGACCAGGGGGGTACTGCAAGGGTGCAGCACCCTCAGCAAGGGGCTCTGGGGTCCGGGAGGGGCACGGGGCCAGTGTGGAGAAGCGGACGTCGGCTGGCAGAGAGCGCTCCCGGGTCAAAAAGAGCTAATTCCCAGACGACCAGACGGGGGCGCCGCTGGGTGAGTGACCGGTCCCCTTACAATGACTAAAGGTGAAATCCTGGCCCCCATTGAACTCAACTGGAGTTTTGTCACTGGGACAAGGGTTTCACCCAGAGACTGCAAAATGTAAATCTTTTGGCCTGTACTTTAAATTACAAAATAAGGTTATTAATATTTCAAAATAGAAATCAAAATGTATAGAGAAGATTTTTTTAATTATCCCCCCCGACCAATGTAAAATTATACATTACATTTTCAAATATTATATCACTGCATATTCCCTCTTAATGTCAATTATTGGTATTTTTACCTCAGATGTTGAATGTTGTATGTGGCACATTGAAGACATTTTATGCTGCCTTTTTTGGTGTAACCAGCAGACACAAAAAGCATTTGTGAGCATGTATATATGTATTGCTCTTGAGGGTCCCAGCTCTGCAAAGGTCTGTGCTGCTAATGTTTTTAGCTCTAAACAGGATGCAGAAAAGCAGTAATTTTGTATTATTATAGTTCCGACTCAGTTTCTCCTCCTGTAATATGGAAACAATAATGCTTACCCATCATTAAAAAACACTTTGAGCTCTCTAGATGGGAAGCTGTTAACAATAATGCAAATTATTATATTTAGCCTAGATGCAAGAAAAAATGATAGTCTGACAAAAAGCCAAAGTTAACATAGAATCATAGAAATGTAGGATCGGAAGGGATCTCGATAGGTCAAATAGTCCAGACCCCTGTACTGAGGTAGGGTTTAATATTATATAGACCATCTCTGTCAGGTGTTGGTGTAATCTGTTCTTAAAATTTACACTGATGGAGATTCCACAGCCTCCCTAGCTAACTTCTCCCAATGCTTAACTATCCTCACAGTTAAGAAGTTTTTGTCTAGCCTAAGTCTCCCTTTCTGCAATTTAAGTCAGTTACTTTTCCTGTCCTCAGTGGTTTAGGATAACAGTTTATTACTTACCTCTTTATAACAACCTTTTATATATTTGAAGACTGTTTTCATGTCTCCTCCTCCCCATTCTTCTCTTTTTCAGACTAAACAAATCATTTTTTCCCCAATCTTTCTTCTTAGGTCATGTTTTATAGATCTTTGGTCATTTTTGTTGCCCTCCTCTGGACTTTCTAGAATTTGTCCACATCTTTCCTGAAGTGTGGTGCCCAGAACTGGACACAGTATTCCAGTTGAGGCCTTTTAAGTGGGGAATAGGGTGGAAGAGCAACTGATTATTTCTTCCTAAGTACAGTACTTTGCATTTGTCCTTATTAATTTCATTCTATTTATTTCAGACCATTTCTCCAGTTTGTCGAGATTATTTTGTATGCTAATCCCACTCTCCAAAATACTTGCAACCCCTGTCAGTTTGGTATCATCTGCAAACTTTAAAAGTGTATTCTTTGTGCCATTATCCAAATCATTAAAAAAATATTGAATAGACCCAGACACTGTGGGACCCTGCTTGATATGTCCTTCTAGCTGGACTGTGAACCACTGATATCTACCCTGAGTATGGTTTTTCAGACAGCTGTGCATCCATTTTATCATAGTTTGGTCTGGAGTATCTTTCCCTACTAGTTTGTTTATGAGAAGGCCATGTGAGACAGTATCAAAAACCTTACTAACGTCAAGATATACCACATCTACCACTTCCCACAAAATCCGCAAGGCTTGTTTCCTTCTTAAAGGATATTAGGTTGCATTGACATGAGTTGTTCTTGATAAATCCATGTTGACTGTTATGTATCACCTTATTTTCTTCTAGGTGCTTACATCATTTATGAAAACTATTTGGGGTGGGGGGGGGGGAGGGAGGCAGGGTGAGATACCTTCCAGGGAAGGGGCTCAAGTGATATTTATGAAATTTATCATAAAAAAGGATATGAAAAAAATCTCTCAGGAATATCATTAATTTGTCTCTAATTTTAAACTCATTTGAAGAGAGACTGAAATATGGACTTTGCTTACATTTAATTTGGTGATGAAAATGTTGCCCAGAAAAGTAGAAATATTCCATTGGCATGATGTATTGTGTACTGACCATTTTAGTTAAGGCTGCAAATACTTTCCATCATAAACTCCTCCATCACACCCTTATTATGTCCACTTTTCGGTTGAAATTTTCCATGCTTGGTCTCTATTCAGAAGTGTTCGTTGGTGTGTGTTGATTTTTTTAATAGGCTTGATGATTTTTTTTTATTTCTAAATAATGGAAGATGGGGGGGGGGGGGTAGGGGAAGCATTATATTCCAACAGAAAAAAGTCTTCACCACACTTTTTGAATAAAGCTAAATTAAAACAAACAAAAACAACAAGAAATCCTCTCACAGCATACTAATGTCATTCATCAGTAGTGGTTTCTTCCCAATCTCATGGCAATATTTCCTTTATACCACACCAAAACATCCAATATTCTATGTAATTCATAATTTTGTGCAATTTTTGTGCTATGGGCTGAAATTGTAAATTTCCAGGCTTGCTCTTTGTAGAAGAGTATTTGTTTGGAAAGCTTGAACAAAATCCTTTCAGCCATTTTTTAATGATGGAAGTGTATAAAACACACTACATTGCCATTTGTGTTTAAAAAAACCAAACAGAAATCCTGTGTTTTTTAAATAGACCTACAGCTAAACTAACTAATGTTTGATATTTGTAACTTAGAGGTACCTGGCCTTCATTTAAGATTATTGCTTTTTCTCTTAGTTTTGTTAAACGTTTTAAAACAAAAAATTAATAAAATGTTACTTCTGGTACTTCAAAACCTGCTCACATTAGGATAAAAAGGTGAATTTTTAAAACATGTTATTGTGTTTTAAAACTCTAGTTAGGACAGGGCAAGCTGTGTTTTAATAGTTGTTAGCAGGTCAAGGTGAGCCCTAGAAGGACAGTAGCTAGTAAGATGTAACAGAACTTGTTCAGTTCTGATGCCTTTGAGATTACTGCTCATTTTCCCTTCCTGTCCTGGCTAAAGGCTTCAGGGAAGCGGTGGAGTTGCTGATTTTAGATTGCTGTAGGGACAGTGTGCATAAAGGGAAATTTTAAGTATTTCACTGAAATACATGAAGCAGAATCCTCCGAAATAACTCTTTTACAACATCAGGGCAAGAGAAAATTGATCTGTATGATGATGTGATTTTAGATTTCTGCAAGTTTTGGGGCAACAATAGCTACTTTTAGAAGCTTTCATTAAAAATAATAGCTTCTAAATGTGGCGATTGCAAAGATACAGCTGTCACAGTGTGCACAGATGTGTGGCTTTGTGACGGGGTCCCTGGGGTGCAACCTGGACTGTGGGACCATTGAGCCCTCTAAAATCCACCAGCGTGGGATATCTCTCATCTGTTATGCTGATGTCAAGCTAAAAGCCTCTGACAGGCACTGCAATTACACAGCCATCCACAGGCAGGGACACACCCAAGTGAGTTAAGAAAATGGTCTCCCAGCCATTCATGAACCCACAAAAGAGAGGCTCCAGCCAATTCCCTTAGCTCCCCAGTCTTGCACCTCAGAACTGTACTGTCTTGCACTGGTCAGAAGCCTGTTATGCAATTCCAGCTTCTGACAGTCAGAGGCTTGGGGACACCCAGGGCATGGGTTGTATCCCTTACCATCTTGGCTAATAGGCACTGATGGATTTATCCTCCATTAGGATGGATGAATGGGGCCCCTGAGGGAGCAGGATGGTTAATTCCTTGGTCAACCTGGGTCTGGCAGGAGTGCCACAAAATTTTCATAGGTGAACAAGGCTTGCGAGAGGGGTAAATCAACTGGAGGATAAAACTGGAGAGGGAAAGGTTGATGATTTGCTTATCATGAAATTGTGCATCCATCGTCTGAGTTAGTAAAGTAAAGTTCTCAGACTGAGAAGTGGATCTATGACTTTGACTGCTATTAGGGAAGGAATGGTGACCAAATTGGGAATCCTGCAGGAATGGGGGAGGCACCAACCAAATTGCTGATGCTTCCTTGTGGCAGGTGCCCAGTTGCAGGTCATCAATAAGTAGGGAGTCCTGTTCCCTGATAAATTGAAATTTGGATTAGAAGAAGGCATCTTCTGCACTTAGGATGGAAGAATCCCAGGAAAGCTGCAGGTTGGGGACCAACTGGCCAAGCAGCAATTTTGCAGAAAAGGAGTTGGGGATTACATAAGAACATAACATAAGAACATAAGAACGGCCATACTGGGTCAGACCAAAGGTCCATCTAGCCCAGCATCCTGTCTACCGACAGTGGCCAATGCCAGGTGCCCCGGAGTGAGTGAACCTAACAGGTATGATCGAGCGATCTCTCTCCTGCCATCCATCACCCCCCTCTGACAGACAGAGGCTAGGGACACCATTCCTTACCCATCCCGGCTAATAGCCATTTATGGACTTAGCCTCCATGAATTTATCCAGCTCTCTTTTAAACCCTGTTATAGTCCTAGCTTTCACAGCCTCCTCAGGTAAGGAGTTCCACAGGTTGACTGTGCGCTGTGTGAAGAAGAACTTCCTTTTATTTGTTTTAAACCTGCTGCACGCCAATTTCATTGAATGGCCCCTAGTTCTTCTATTTTGGGAACAAGTAAATAACTTTTCCTTATTCACTTCCTCCACTCCACTCATAATTTTATATACCTCTATCATATCCCCCCTTAGTCTCCTCTTTTCCAAGCTAAAAAGTCCTAGCCTCCTTAATCTCTCTTCATATGGGACCCGTTCCAAACCCCTAATCATTTTAGTTGCCCTTCTCTGAACCTTTTCTAGTGCCAGTATATCCTTTTTGAGATGAGGAGACCACATTTGTACGCAGTATTCAAGATGTGGGCGCACCATGGATTTGTATAAGGGCAATAAGATATTCTCCGACTTATTCTCTATCCCCTTTTTAATGATTCCTAACATCCTGTTTGCTTTTTTGACTGCCGCTGCACACTGCGTGGATGCCTTCAGAGAACTATCCACAATGACTCCCAGGTCTTTTTCCTGATTGGTTACAGTGGACGAGAAGCTGTTTATGAGTTAACAGTGTGCCCTTGTTGCCAAGAAGGCTAACAGCATATTGGGCTGCATTAGTAGGAGCATTGCCAGCAGATTGAATGAAGTGATTCCTCTCTATTTGGCACTGGTGAGGCCAGGTCTGGAGAATTTCATCCGTTTTGGGGCCCCCCACTACAGAAGTGATGTGGACAAATTGTAGAGAGTCCAGTGGAGGGCAACAAAAATGATTAGGGGGCTGGGGCACATGACTTATGAGGAGAGGCTGAGGGAACTGGGCTTATTTAGTCTTCAGAAGAGATGAGTGAGGGGAGATTTGATGGCAGTCTCCAACTACCTGAAGGGAGGTTCCAAAGATGATGGATCTAGGCTGTTCTCAGTGGTGGCAGATGACACAACAAGGAGTAATGGACTCAAGTTGCAGTAGGGATGGTCTAGGTTGGATATTAGGAAACACTATTTCACTAGGAGGGTTGTGAAGCACTGGAGTGGGTTACCTAGGGAGGTGGTGGAATCTCCATCCTTAAATGTTTTTAAGGCCTAGCTTGACAAAACCCTGGATGGGATGATATAGTTGGGGTTGTTCCTGAGGTCTCTTCCAACCCTAATCGTCTATGATCCTATGATCTCTTACAGAAGCTGGAGAATGCAAAGCCAGGTTCAGCAAGGAGACAATCACCTCACCCCCACCCTCTTAACTTTCATATGAAGGGAGTTCAGTAGGGTCCCAGCAACAATGCTGGGACCAGATTAACAAGGTGGGTAGCTGATGGCAGCCCTCCCCCAGGTGACACGGATTGCAATGGAAGGATGACCTGCACTGGATATAGTTCCCATGTTCCCAGATGTGTTACTTAAAGTTGTTGTGACCCTAATTAAACATCATTCTTGGTGTCTTGTCTTTCTCCTCTTAGTGTCTAGTACACAGAAGGAGATGTCACAACATCATCTGTAAATGAGATTTGACCATTGGTGGGACTAATATTAAGATTACTTGAGAGAGCTCAACTTGTCATTTCCATGCATTTCTAAATGATAATATTTTAAAAAAATTAACTTTGCCTTTCCTGCCCTCTCAAGGTTAATTTGCTTTGCAACAGAACTCAATATATGTTTGCTGGTTCTCTGCCTTCAATGAGTTATACTTATTTACAGCCTTAACACCAGCTGAATTCCATTTTTTGGCTTGGAATATATAATTGTAGATGGTCTCCTAAACATTCGATTAACACTGCTTTTAATAAGTATGATATATATTTTGAAAGAAACATACACACACGGCAAACCCTCTTGAACTCTGAAGCCCTTCCAAAGGTCACTGAGTTTAAGAAGAAACAGATAATTTTAAAGTAATCATGCAATATAGGGTTAAAAGAAATAAATGCACTTCTCTAATGTCTGCACCAGTTCCTCATGTCAGAAAATGCTGGGTTGAGAGAAATAAAAGCTAGACTGATTTGACATATGAATTGGAAAGGATAGATTGCTGTTATGTTGTGGGTGGGCCTTTCATACTTCTGAAGTTATAATGTTTTTATTTAAAGAATAAATTGGATTTCTGGGCATGTATGGTATACAGCAATTTAAAATTATTGAAGTTCTTCATATTGTTAAGAGTGCTTCAGTTTGAAAGAGTGAGGCTTTCCTACAAATGCCAAGTAAATTGCTCTGCAAGTCCAGAATCCCTGATCACCTCTGAATTGAAATGCCTATAAAAAGTGCTGTAGTATTCTAATAATTTTACAGCTCTCTCTGATTCACATGCCTAGAACCCCAATCATTTCTAAATTGAAGTGCTCTTATTATTTTGAAGTTTGATGTGATGTGTAAAATCATTTGAGATTATTCTGCAGCTTTTCATTTTTTTTGGGGGGGGGACAAAAGTGGGGGGAAGGGGGATGGGGTGTAGGCAGGTCTTTTCCCAGTACACTGAAAGACATTAGGAGCTAGTTTAAACATTCAGTGTTTAAAATGGAACCAAATTCTGTCCAAATAGTAGTGATGATGGCTGCAGAGAAGGGTGGGGGGAGAGGGGCAGAGGGAGGAAAGAAAAGAAAAAAAGAAAAAAAAATCATTGCCTCAAAAGCTGAGAAAATACAAAGTGAGAGGCTGTCAGTGATCCTTGCTGGGAAAAGTGAGAGGAACAAGAAACATATTGTCGCTGTTCAGATGTGGTCAAGGTGAAGGGGGGAGACTGAATGAAAGTTACAACAATGTGACAAAAGACACAAAGATCCATTTAGTCTTGGAGGGAAGAGAGCAGGAGGCACAGGCGGCTAATTCATGTATTGCTTCTAAGCTGATTTTTGCTGTCATTTTATCATAGGATTTTAGAGGGAAATGATGGATGCCCTTTTATATCTACTAACTTGGCTTTGTCGCTTCAGAATAACAGGTTTTTTTTCCTCACTTACTAACCTTATTCTTTTAATACACATGGTGGTGGTGTCCTGTTTATAAATCAAGTAACTTAGCAGAGAAAATTATTATTATTCATTTGTGGTAGAACCTTCTAGGTAAAAGGCATTTCCCAAATACTTCAGCAGAATGGTCGCTGCTTCAAAGAGGTCATAGTCTAAGGACAAAGAAGAAGAAGGTCAAGAGGTGGAGAATAATAATAGAACATTTCTGATAATTTGCTAAATACTTTCAATGCAATATTACAAGAGTACATAAAGACTATCTGTGTTTGCAAAGTTTCTGCTTTTGGTTTGGACTAATTTCCTGTGCCCTTAAGAAGTAGCTACCATGTTGGCTGATAAACCAGGGATTGAACCTGGGACCTGTGCTAAAAGCATAAAATGTTACAGCCTGAGCTATAGAATGCATCTTCTGTGCTTGGTGATGGTAATAACTCAGACCTTCTGTGAATCGGCCTGGCAGCCTCCCTCCCCAACATGACACATTATTATACTAGCACCTCTGATCCTGCTTGGGGAAACAGAACAGCCCCCCAGTAGTTCATCTCCAAATAACAACAACAAACAAGTTAGAAAAATATTGTGAGTTAAACTCTGACTGCTGCTCCGCATGGAAATTAGAGAAAGAAGGATGTAAAGTATGCATTGGTTGTGTGAAAACATAAGAACATAAGAACGGCCATACTGGGTCAGACCAAAGGTCCATCTAGCCCAGCATCCTGTCTACCGACAGTGGCCAGTGCCAGGTGCCCCGGAGTGAGTGAACCTAACAGGTATGATCGAGCAATCTCTCTCCTGCCATCCATCACCCCCCTCTGACAGACAGAGGCTAGGGACACCATTCATTACCCATCCCGGCTAATAGCCATTTATGGACTTAGCCTCCATGAATTTATCCAGCTCTCTTTTAAACCCTGTTATAGTCCTAGCCTTCACAGCCTCCTCAGGTAAGGAGTTCCACAGGTTGACTGTGCGCTGTGTGAAGAAGAACTTCCTTTTATTTGTTTTAAACCTGCTGCACGCCAATTTCATTGAATGGCCCCTAGTTCTTCTATTTTGGGAACAAGTAAATAACTTTTCCTTATTCACTTCCTCCACTCCACTCATAATTTTATATACCTCTATCATATCCCCCCTTAGTCTCCTCTTTTCCAAGCTAAAAAGTCCTAGCCTCTTTAATCTCTCTTCATATGGGACCCGTTCCAAACCCCTAATCATTTTAGTTGCCCTTCTCTGAACCTTTTCTAGTGCCAGTATATCCTTTTTGAGATGAGGAGACCACATTTGTACGCAGTATTCAAGATGTGGGCGCACCATGGATTTGTATAAGGGCAATAAGATATTCTCCGACTTATTCTCTATCCCTTTTTTAATGATTCCTAACATCCTGTTTGCTTTTTTGACTGCCGCTGCACACTGCGTGGATGCCTTCAGAGAACTATCCACAATGACTCCCAGGTCTTTTTCCTGATTGGTTGTAGCTAAATTAGCCCCCATCATATTGTATGTATAGTTGGGGTTATTTTTTCCAATGTGCATTACTTTACATTTATCCACATTAAATTTCATTTGCCATTTTGTTGCCCAATCACTTAGTTTAGTGAGATCTTTTTGAAGTTCTTCACAGTCTGCTTTGGTCCTTACTACTTTGAGCAGTTTAGTATCATCTGCAAACTTTGCCACATCACTGTTTACCCCTTCCTCCAAATCATTTATAAATAAGTTGAATAGGATCGGCCCCAGGACTGACCCTTGGGGAACACCACTAGTTACCCCTCTCCATTCTGAAAAAGTTCCATTTATCCCTACCCTTTGTTCCCTGTCTTTTAACCAGTTTTCAATCCATGAGAGGATCTTCCCTCTTATCCCATGGCAGCTTAATTTACGTAAGAGCCTTTGGTGAGGGACCTTGTCAAAGGCTTTCTGGAAATCTAAGTACACTATGTCCACCGGATCCCCCTTGTCCACATGTTTGCTGACCCCTTCAAAGAACTCTAATAGATTAGTAAGACACGATTTACAAATATGTAAATATGACACATTATACAAATATGGTAGGAAGTAGGAAAACTTAAGGAACCTGTAGCTCAGGACAGAATTATGCAGACAAGATGTAAATCTGGGAAAATAGGCATGGAATCCAACCTCCAAGGAGAATAGCTCCCATTTTATTGCTGTATCAGGTAAGGTGACTGGGGAGGCCCAGCATTTTTTTTTCTTCCTGTTTAAATCTTTTCCTTTTTAATTTTTTTCCATAACTTCCTCTATTTCTCTCTCTTCCCTGACCCCTTTAGCTCTCCTTCCTCTGTGTCTCAAGTTCTCTCTAAAGTACTTTCTTCCCATTTTTTGCCTCCCCCAAACTTTCTTCTGCCCTTTCTCTGTTTCCTCCAAACTGACACGTCTCTCTCTCTCTCTCTTTCCCACTGTCCTGCCCCATCTTATGTATGATAATGATGAGCATGGGATAAATGCAGCCCAGATATACAGCTCACCAGTTTCTCAGTTTTCCCCTCTCTTCTTTTTTCCCTACTGTCCCACCAACTCTTCATAGACTTTAAGGTCAGAAGGGGCCATTGTGATCATCTAGTCTGACCTCCTGCAAAATGCAGGCCACAGAATCTCACCCACCCATTCCTGCAATAAACCTCTCATCTATGTCTGAGCTATTGAAGTCCTCAAATCATGGTTTAAAGACTTCAAGGTGCAGTGAATCCTCCAGCAAGTGACCCGTGCCTCACACTGCAGAGGAAGGCGAAAAACCTCCAGGGCCTCTGCCCTGGAGGAAAATTCCTTCCTGACCCCATATATGGTGACCAGCTGAACCCTGAGCATATGGGCAAGACTCACCAGCCAGACACCTAGGAAAGAATTCTCAATAGTAACTCGGCTCCCATCCCATCCAACATCCCATCACAAGCCACCGGTCCCACCTACCACAAATAGTCAAAGATCAATTAATTGCCAACATTATGTTATCCCATCATACCATCTCCTCCATAAATGTATCAAGCTTAATCTTGAAGCCAGATAGGTCTTTTGCCCCCACTGCTTCCCAGAACTTCACTCCCCTAATGCTTAGAAACCTTTGTCTGATTTCAAGTCTAAACTTCCCGAGGGCCAGTTTATATCCATTTGTTCTTGAGTCCACTTTGGTGCTCAGCTTAAATAATGCCTAAACCCACTCTATTCTAGAGCCATCATAATTTCTCCCCGCTTCCTCTTACCATTTCCCATACGGATGGCTAGGTTTTCTAGTGCAGCTCCATTAATAAATGTTTATTGGCCCCTCTCTCCTCTCTTTTGTCATCTGTCTGAGTGCTCATCTTGCTCTCTTGTGTTAGCTGGGACTAAGACCTGTTATAGGAGCTCCGCGAATTGATTACAACCTGTGAGTTTGCTAGCTGGAAGTTCTGCTATGGCATAACTAGTTATGGAGCCCTGACCATATATGTCCACAGTCCAATATCAGTGTGACTGCGTTTATTTCACATTCAGTAAAAATTGCCCATTACATGTTTTTTTGGTAGAAGATCTTCATGTTTTTTCTCACACAAGCAATATACAAACTGAACAATATCTAAATAACATTAGTGTAATTTGCATAAATATTGGTCTCAATGAGCAATTAGTGCTTCATTAATATGCAAACAAAAATTAATTTCCCAAATTACTCAAAACCCAGTTGGAAATTATATTTTCCCATATGTACAGATCTGGTGGACTTGGATAAAAATAGACCTTAGCAGCATGATTTTTTTTAATTTGAAGCAAAATTTCACTTATGCCTATAAAACTGCAAAGTGATCGTCATAATAAACATTAAGTATATCAATTGCTGTTATGTAGACTAATACCTCACTCCACCAAAAACATGATCACTATATTTAGATTGACTTTTTTTTCTAGATATATTTCCATTGTCTCATAGAGTGTGATGTAACAGCATTCCAAAAGGCTGGTTAACATGCAAATTAGCATTAGTGGATTGGGTCCCTCAGCTGTCACTCGTAAGAATTTGTGAAGAACAACTGAATTAAACCATGTTGTTTTAAATTGGTTCCTATAGAAGCACCTTCAGCTTCAAAAGGAACAGTGACACCATATGCTATAAATCATCACTGTTATGTTTAGCACTCGATAGACTGAAATTTGCTGTTTTCAGACATTACATACTAGTACAAAACCCATTATGTGAGTTACAATTCACTGTGAGAGGAACACTTAATCCTGGTTTGCTGTCTATCATTGTTGCAGATACATTTATAAAGAGGTCTTCCTATGGGATCCATAAATCAAACATTACCTTTTAGCTATGCCATATTTTAAAGTAATGTTAACATGCTAAAATAAAGGTTGTTACTTACTCATAATGCACATAAGCTCGCCTTTCTATGTTGGGTACAGAATAATCCATGTACCACCCATATTGAAGGTGGTTATTAAATATGCTGGCTCAGTTTACTAGTTGCGTGAATACACTTCTGTAATGAAGAACTACTTGTAACACCAAAGCCCATGGAGATATTAGCTCCTTTCCCCCAATAGCCCCTGACCTGAAAGCTTTGCTTTATATAAAAGGAAAATATGCTTTTCAAAGAAGCCCAGCTATAGTGTGGATATTCTATCTTTTGTAGACTAATAGGCTGCAAAAGTAATCTACAATTTTTCATCTTGGTTCAGAGTGTTTTTTTTCTTCTTGGACATCATGTTTTTTTCAGAGTGAAAACTCCTGTCTTCAACTTATAGTGACTGGAAAAATGCTTTCCAAATCCTGAGGTATCTTTTATTTCAATAAGCTTGTAAGTCCAAGGAGAGGAGATTGGTGTATTTTTTTCTGGTGCCCTTTACTCTTAAAGAAGAAAGCATGTTTTGTGCATTTCAAGTGTAACAGGGGAAAAGAAAAAACAAAGGTGGGAAAATAATCTTTGCTCAAAATGAGTGTTTTCGACTAGAGTTATTGACAGATGTAAACGTTTGTAATGGAGCCAACAGCTACCAAATAGAATATGTGAGCTTTCCCTTTCACTCATTTCTGTTTGGTTTTCTAAATCAAGTCATTTGCTACAAATGCCATTGTACCCAAATCTCAAATCTGTGGCATGGACCAATCTCTGTGTTTTGACTTTATATATATATATATTGGATTTTCCTGTAATTAGAGCAAAAATCGTAGTATAACAGGTATTTTGTTCCACTAAAGCATAAAAAGAATTCTTGACCTAGTGATTTTTGGATCCTTAAATTGAGATCTCAAAGGGGCCCGTTTTTCAGAAATAAAGAGGTTCTACGTTTCAATCGCAGGCTCCACTGTGCTGTGTTGTCGGGGCCGGGGCGGTCAGTCCCCCGGAGCTGAGCATCACTCTCTGAAAATCTGCCCTGAGTATGCCTTCTCAGATTGGACAGCAAAAGTCTCTAGTCACTTTTGAATATCTTGTCCCTTGTTCTCAGACTCTGGTGATCAAAATATAGTATACTGGTGTAAGCAGAAACAGCAAGGGCATGTTGCATACTAGTATATGCTGTGTATGTTGTTTTAACTTACTGGTAAAGGACATGTCAAACCTGTCTGGGCACTTGCAGGTACTTACCAGATCATCCTTAGAATCACTGACAGTGATAGTATTACAGGTATTGTACTGTCACACACAGGCACTATACTTGAACAATCTTTCCATTCTGCTCTTGGATTTCTAATAACATCTGGCATGAATCTCTCCCCTTTCTATATTTTTTCATACCATTGTCTTTAAAAGTATTTGTTGCAAAAACAGTCCCACTATCCATTAACGTTCCTCTACAAAATCTTAAAAGGAGGACAGAGTATGTACAGGGCCCTGGCTTTGAAAAAAAAGTCATGACTACAGCTGTATACCATGTGGGGTGGGGGGATGTATTGTTGTGGTCCAGCAGTGATGCTTTATGTGGTGATGTAGAGGTGTTAATCAGGCTATGATTCCTGTCCAGCAACCCGAGGTGAGTCCAGTTCAAATTCAATGAAGTAAATGGAGAGACGTTCATTGACTTCAGTGTGCATTGGATCAGGCCTTTCAAACATGTGAGTGCTTCTGTTGGCTTAATAATTAAAGTTCTGCATGTGCTTAACTGCTTTGCTGCAGCAAGGTATTGGTGAATGTGAAAGAGGCTGATGAAATCTGACCCTGACACAACTGCATAAAACAAAAGCCAAAATAGATCTCTTTAACTTTGTCTTAATAATTCATACCCAGAAAGGTTTAAATCTTACTCACACTCTGTCTGATGACCTTTTATATACAGTAAACCCTCGATTTAACGGACCTCGATTTAACGGACTTCGGATGCAACGGTCAAAATTTCTAAGCAAGTCTGATGCATCCGAAATCCATTTGTCGAGGGCTGGCTGCCGGCTCCCGACTGCCGCCCGGGTCCCGGCAGCGGGCGGGCTGGCTGACGGCTCCCGGCTGCCGCCCGGGTCCCAGCAGCAGGCGGGCTGCGGAGCTGCCGCCCTGGCCCTGTGGCCGGCGGGCTGCTGCTCCGACAGCTCGTTTTTTAAAAATTATTAAATAACGGACTTTCTGATTTAACGGACACCCCCTTGCCCAAATTAGTCCGTTAAATCGAGGTTTACTGTATAAGCATTTAAGGGGGAAAGGGCTTGTGAACAGCCAACATTTTGTGAAATCATTAATATTAAAAGACAAATGTACAGCATCTCTCCTATATACCTCTGTGTGCGCAATGTTTTTAGTAAATGTAAGGGTTCTTAAAATTTCACCATTGAAATACACTAGTGTAGGAACTGCTGTTTAAGGAATTCTTGATTTTTTTTTTCTTCAAAAATTGCTTTCTTTTACATCTTTGGAGTAAGCACTGAAAACTGTTTTCTTCTACTGTCTAGGAGTTACTTTTTTATTTAGTTTAATTTATTTCACAGGACACACATCCTTTTTATGTACTTTTAATAGTCCAGCGTGTACTGCACATGTTGTAATTTATGCAGACAGTTTACATATTACCCTGTATTTTCCTAATATGCTTTTTGAGATAATAAAGAGAGGATAAAAAAGAACAATTTGTTTTTTTAAGAATATATTAATCCATGATTGAAAATTTAGAAAATGCAAAATATTTTTCAGCATCAAAAGTGAAAATGTTAGTAAATTAAGTTCTGTGCTTGTCAGCATTGTATAAAGATCATGGAACCTTCTGGAAAAGAAAAAGAACATTTTTGTTTGTCTTCGACTAATATGCCAACTTTTATGGTTACTTACATTTTACTCTTGTTTGTTACAGGTGAAATGGGTGAACATCAGACAACTCATTATAGAGACAAGCATGCTGCATTCCCAAAGTGGATGACAGAACAAGTCATGGTATGTATTGTAATTTTAGTGCTACCACACATCTTCAAGCTGTCTGAGATAAAATGCTTACTAAGCACTGCATTGGGACTGTCACTCTGAATGCTTTTTTTGGCGTGGTAATTGAACTGAGGAAGTTCTACCGTTCATTTTGTAGAACCAAGCCAAAATTATATGTGTCCTAGAAATACTCCACAGTAGACCTTCAGTTGTAGAAGGAACACAACATTGTTGCAGCTGATAAATTCTTTTTCACAGAAAACATCCTATTTCTTGCTGTTGTCATTCTGTATCTTGCTTTATTTGTCAGTGGACTAGTTTTTGCACATTATACCTGAAGGAAACTGGACAATAAGAATGAACTATTATTTAAAATTAAGATAATTGTGACTGAGACATCTAAGGCTGGATCCTCCGCAGTGGCTAAGATAATAGAAGATTGAGGATTGTCAAGGGCAGAGCTGGTTTTAAGATCTTGAGGCTGGCTGAGGACTGTTCTAGCCCCCAGCTTAATCTGGGACAGCCTTGGAACTACTCTAAAGTATGCCTGCTGCCCATTGCCTCAAGTGTCAAATTTAATCAATTTTTAGAGACACACTAAAATGGAAAGAAGAGATCTTCAGACTCTCTGCAGAGAGTGGATGCCCTGTTGCATAAAGTGTTGGGAAGAAGAGATTGGTGTAGAATGCAGCTGAAGGTTACTGAAACAATTTGTACAGAGATACTGAAGGGAATTTTTGTTTGTCCACTGCATATCAAGGAAGGTCCCAACAGAAAGAAGTGGACACTACTGTCATAATTCCAATTGTTATTTCAAGAACTATCCTTTGAGGATTGGAAAAGTGTGGTTAAAGGGAAACGAAAAACTTGTCCTCTGGGATTAGCTTTCTACAAATGAACAAATAAGTACAGTCTGATTTATAATAAAGCTTCTGTAGCTCACTAGTTGCCAGAGGAAGACATAGGTTAGATAGAGGAAAACAGGGTTGAAAGAGATTTAGGTTAAGGTACAATATATTCATGATGAAGCTATTAATTTGTCATTTGAAAATGGAGGTTCCATAGGTTTCCATTTCCTTGCAAACATGATGGTGAAAATCATTTCCATTTACTACAATGGTGAAGGTGGTTATGCCACTGGAAAGTGTAGCAATAATTGCTGTTTCAATGCACCTCATTTAAGAATAAGTTGTAATGAGAAATAGCTATGTTGCCAAGCTGATCCACTATAAACTTGAGAGGAACCTATAGTGATATCTAAATCTTATATTCAGTGTCAAATAAATGGGCAGGTTGATCAGAAAGGAGTAACTGTTTCAGAAAGGAGAGTTATAAGTAGTGAGTGAGGGGTATTCCACCATGGTCTCTTTGGATAGGAAACCATCTCTACCTCTTGTTGATAAAGGTTACACAGCATGTTACAAATCTCTGAAGAACATGTCTTAACACACTTCTAATCTTATGAAAGAGCTAATGCAGGTTATAGCTCAGAGAGAGGGAAAAAAGTCCCTATCTGGGGAACATAGAGGTAATGGTGAGGTAACATCTAGGCAACCATCAGGTGTGCAAGTGAGTAATCTATACTTTCCATTTTCTATCCAAATCACAGAGCAAACTCCTCCACTGATTCAGAAGCACAAATGTACTCTGACAATGGGTTGAGGAGAAAGCAGGATCTAGCAATTGAACAAATTTACTGTACAAACTGATTGAGTCACTCTACATAAGAAATTTTATAAAGAAGAGTAAACCAAGAGTAGGGCAAGCCAGTTAAGATGAATCTTGCTCACAACACAGCTATCATTGTCCTTATACATGAGTCCAAGTAACTGTTAAGATTTAGGATCTCAAATATTTTTAAAAAGACTAAGTTTACCTTAGATTCTCCCTGTGGGAATGGAAAAAAAAATAAAGCTTTGCAATGGAGACTAAGAATCATAAAGACCTGGCTCCGAATTGGAGCCATAATTTATTAGTTCCATCTTCTGATGGACAGGTTGATAGTCTTCACTTACCCTATGAAAGGGATACTCCATGATGTACCATGGGATTTAGATTTTGATATCACAGAGGTCACAGGGTCTCCAGTCATTCATTCAAGGGGAAATGGACCAGCCCTGCCAGTGTCATAATTAGCTGCATCCCAGCCTGGTCAGGTGATGGTTTGATGAGCATGTGGGCCTCATAAAAAGGGCTGAGAGAACTCAGTTAGAGAGAGGAACAACAAGAAGCAGGTTAGATTCTTGTGGAAGACTCTGAAGTAACGTTGGCAGGAACCAGTGAGTGGTAGTTCAGAAGGGGCTGAGAACTGAGCCCAAGAGGGGAATAAGGTTCTTTTGTTTGTTTTGGAAGTTTGTTCAGACTTGTAGTTGGACTTTTTTTTTATTCTGGAAGGGGCTAAATTTGCTTAATGACTTGGCAGGTGGGCCAAGCCCCATCACAAACACCAGAACCTGTGAGGGAAGACTGAGGGGAGACCCACCTCGGAGGTGGAAACTAAGGCAGGGAGTGCCAGCAGCACTACATTCAATCAGAAGGGGCATGATGGTGGGGCCCCACTGTGTGACAGGCAGCATAGGATGCTCTATGAGAAGATACTGTGACTGTTTCATCAGCCGTGTCATTTGGACTATTCTATTCTTATGAAAAATAATATATTGCTGGGTTTTTTTGCTTGCCATTTTGCTTAATACATGTGTGGATCTAGCTAAAATATCCTTGAACAAAGTGAACATGCCTCTTGAAAAATAGCCCATTTTCTACATTTGTTCCTACGTTTGCCTCTGATTATAATATTTTTGAAGCAATTTATCTCCATACTTATTTGTCTCATGTTTTTTTCTCTAGTATTACATATTATACATGAGTTTTTCACATCCTTTGATTTAGCTTATGTTTTTAAACTTAGTGTGTTCACATTCTTCTATTTGATCTATTTTACTGAAAAATTTGCAGTTATTATTCAGACTAATCTTTCCATTTGCTTGTTTTTTTTTAAATAGCATATTATAATGTTGCTCACAAATGCTGATATAAACAAGTCCCCAATCCTGCAAAGACTAACCCATGAGTTTAGCTTTGCTCATGGTGCATAGTCCGGTTGACGTCAAAGCTGAGGATATGATGGTAAACCTTTGCAGGATCAGGGCATTAGGATGGATCAGCATTCCTATCCCAAAGCCCCTGTTTTGCGGGATACAACTCAACTGGAAAAATATACTTTGAATTGGAAACTGGCAAACAGCATTTTAATCTAGGAGCAAATGTGGAGTACATTTTGGGGGAAAATATATTGGGCAATGGTAGTTTATAAATTTTAGACAATCATACTCCTGAAATTTAGAAAAATGCTTTATTTTTTTTCTTAAAAGAATAATTTCATGGCTATTTGCTCATAATGTAAACCACTGTTTTTATTTTTTGTATTCCTCTATCCAGAGAAAAGGAGCTATAGTAATAGACAGTAATTATCTTAATCCAAAATTGCATATGAAATTTCAGTTTTACAAAGTCATTGTGCCTGTGTCAATCCTGAGATAAAAGGTGTCCTAAATATACACTGACAAAGCAGACTGTGAGGGCTGTGAAAAAACTGTTCTGGTTTATCATGTAATTACTGAGCTCTGAATCACTGGTGGAGTTTGGAACTGTACTTCTAATCCCAGATCTTAATTCTGTAAACCAATAGGATTCCACTTGGGTGTAACAGTCCACTCTACCAGAATCAATTGTATTATTAGGGATCAAGACCGTGACACAGTTCCAGCAGTGTTTGATACATCCACTGTACCCTGAGATTGTTTAAACAAACATATGCTCAAGTAAAATTGTCTTACTTTCCTTGCTTTTATCAGTTTGTCACAGCTTTACCATTCATTTAATATATTTGCTTTCCTATTGAAGGTTTTTGTTTGTTTGTTTTTAATTATCATGATAACCGTCAATGGGATATTTGTGGTTCTACATCAGGAAGGCAACAATGTATAAGATACAGGTGTCTTGTATAGAGCTCATTGGGAATTTTTCAGTTAACCAATTTTTGTTACCAAAAATACCAGTTTGTTGAAATTGAAACTGTTCACGAAATAGGGTGACTCAATTGTGTTTTTTTAAATAGTTTTGAAATTTTGACATTTTCAAAATGAAAATGTTCAGTTTTTAAGTCAAAATGACCTTCTGTTTTGTGATTTTAGTAAATGTAAGCTATAAAGAAGTGAAAGAAGAAAGGAAAAAAGAAAAAGGCTGAATATGAAATGAAATGCCTTAATAGGTTTAGTTTGTTGGGTTTGCTAAAAAAAAATTAAAATTTGACTCGTCTAGGTTTAGGAATGGAAATATTTTCAAAATCTCAAAAATTCTCACAAGAAGAGATCTGCTGTGGTCAAAAAATTAAAAAACATGAATGTTTTAAACCTGACACCCCTATTCAATTAAGTGGGAGAGATTCACCATCTGGACACTTGAAAGTGAATAGATAGGAGATATTCATTTCATCTACAATATATGGAACAGTCAAAACTGCCGTTAAGCTCTATCAAGATCCATCAGACTGTACTTGTCTTTCCATCTTCTGATAGGCTGATAGTCTTCACTTACCCTATGAAAGGGATGGTCCATGATCTGTTCCTTCTGGCATATGGACCATTTTCCAGCATGGGATTTAGATTTTGGTTTCAAAAAGCTCAGAGTCTCCATTTCTTCCTAGTCCAGTAACAGCATGATCTCTGTGAAGCCAGCATTACCCATAGTCATTTCAGCCTGTAGAGAGGCCTGATTACTGATTGTCACTGCACCATCTATATATATATAAAAGTCAAATGGCGTATGCGTGCATGTACGTAAGCTTACTCCTTCCACACCGTTTGAGCTAGAGACTTGAAATTTGGTACAGTTAGAGGTCTTGGGGTCCTAGTGACCGTAAGGGTCGAAAATTTTTCAAATCTCACCCCTGATGCCCCCCAGGGGTGAAATTCTTTAAAGGCCAATCACATCAGCTGGGCAGCTGCTGTTCGCTGTGACATAGTTATGATGTCATAATACCCCCTCCAACAGACACCGCACTCGCTCAGCTCTCTGCCCCTCCCCCCTCCAACGGAACCCCGGAATCCCTCAGCTCTCTCCCCCTCCCCCCTCCGACGGAACCCTGGAATCCCTCAGCTCTCTGCCCCCTCCCCACCTCCGATGGACCCGAGTTGGGTTTGGTCGGAGGGTAAGTGAGGTGGGGGTGTCGGGTTTGGTCGGAGGGTAAGTGAGGTGGGGGTGTCGGGTTTGTTTGTGGTGGTAGGTAGGGGTGTCGGGTTTGGTTAGGGGGGGAAAGTGAGGTGGGTGTGT
This sequence comes from Sternotherus odoratus, assembly GCA_032164245.1. Lineage (NCBI taxonomy): Eukaryota > Metazoa > Chordata > Testudines > Kinosternidae > Sternotherus > Sternotherus odoratus. The sequence continues at coordinate 59,012,439 of JAVMKO010000003.1, forward strand.
CAGGTTTGGTCTATGGGGGGTGAGGTGTGGGTGTTGGTCAGGGGGTGTTGGGGTTGGTAGGGGGGAGACGTGGGGATGTTGGGTTTGGGTGGGGGGGTGAAAATGTAAGTCGGGGTTGGTTGAGGGGTAAGTGAGGTGGGGGTGTCGGGTTTGGTCGGGGGGGTGAGGTGGGGGTGTCAGGTTTGCTCTCTGCCCCCATCCAATGGACCCCGCACTCACTCAGCTGTCTGCCCCCTCCCCACCTCCGACTGACCCGAGCAACGCCGGGTATTTTCGCTAGTATTCTATAAGACCCTGCACTCTTGCCTCAATTCCTGTCTAAATCGGTCTTTGATTTCTTTCTCAGTCAGGCTATTAATCCTGCCTCTATTTTACCTGAAGCGGTGTTCAAATACAGTGAGATTAGGCTGCATACTTCTAGATGATTAGATGCTTTAATATGATTATTCACAGTATCTAATCAATCTGTAAAATCCACCAGAATTTTTGTAGCAAGTGGGAATAAAACCAGGAGCCAGTCCACCTTGGCTCTCAATGGATCAGACAATGTTCTGCCACCTGGGGTATCAGATCACATTCAAGTCGGTCTAAGGCAACCTCCAAGGAAAGCCTTTGCACTGTTTCTAGCAATGAAATGTACAAGACTATGATTTGGAGCTCTTTCACCACTTTTACATACCATTACTTGGTATCTGGATTTGCTACCCAGTTTCTCCATTTACTCAGGGTTCCTTGTGAAAGAATCTATGAGTTAGGGACAAAAACTCAAGAGCAGTTAGGATCATACCTGCTATTTGTACTCAGAGTGTGAAAAGAGGATAAGGGTGAATGGCCCCAACTGATGCTGCTTTCTAGAAGATTCCAAGCTTGCATACTGGAGCACACTTAGATCCACACTTTTAGGTTATATCTGGGTATATCTCAAAGAACCATATATACAGAGTAACTGTAGTTTTAATGACTGGGTACTGAGATCCATCTGTTCAACAATGTGGAAGGGATTGTTCAAAAATAATTTATCAAGGGATATGACATAACAAATGGAAACTGATCCTTTAGCTAAATCATAAACTTGACTGGAGATCATATTCAAAATGTATCTGATGTCTCTATCAAATTTCATTATTGTTCATAAGGTATGAACGCAAGAGTTTTAAATGTATATTTATCATCTTTTTTATTTTAGTATAGCAAAAGTAGTTGGGAGGTCTGGAATGGAGTATTTAATCAATGTATCCTTTAGAAAGCTATTACTCAGTTGATGCATGTATGAACAGCAACTTTGCCAGCTTAAAATCTTTTTGACACTTCTGATGAAGAGTGGTTACCATGCAGATGCATTAGTCAGTTTTTTGAACAGAATAAAGTTAATATTTGTATAAGAATTTGCTAATCCGGAAAGACATTGATCTGGGAAACACTAACTTCTGAGTTTAATCTTATCTCTGCCACTGATTTGCAGAGTGACCTTTGGCAAACCACTTAGCTTCTCAGTCTTGGTTACTTCATCTGTCAAATGGTGAATAGTAATACTTGCCTTCCTCACAAGTATGTTAGAAAGATAAGGTAATGTTCTAAAGTGCCTTTGTGTACAATTTCCTATAAATGACTGCTGGTATAATCCTACTGTCTTCAGAGATTTTCTGCAAAACATCCAGTGGAAAGAAACTGGGTGACAATTAGGTTGATAGCAATACTATTTTCAAAACTCCATCATCTGGGGGCAGTTTGATGCCCCCCATATAGTACTTTTAATCTCATCTCTCTGTGTACTGAATCGATCAGGAAGATGTAAGTTTGGCATCACTTTCTCTTCAGTGATAAGAACAGTAATTGTTGGAAGGGGATTTCTTAATCTTGGGTCACTCAAATCCCTTTTTAAAACAGCAGGTGCTCCTCAGGAACAAGCAAGATTATGAAGTAACCTGTTGGTCTCTTTTTTAATATCTCAGTGTCTCCTGATAAGGCTTACCATAGGTCAGTGTGTTCCGAAGACAGTACAGGAAAAAATACGTGACCATCAAATGTAACTTAGCAAGGAGTCTACAGTTTCTGTACAGAAGAGTGAATTCTTCATATATATGGCTGAGCACTTTAGATCTGTTACAGAAAAATGTAGAGGATAATTATGAGTCAGTCACAGCAGCATGAATATAGAAGTAGGTGAGTAAAAAAAATGGGGCTGTAGATCCTGTATTCCTTGGAGATCAAAAAACAAAACAATGGATTTTTGCCAGCTTTTACAGTGTTGTGACATTGCTTTAATACAGCACCTTATCTTCCTTCCGACTGTAGTAAATAGGGTGAGAGGGAATTTGTCATTCATATTAGCTGTCAAGCACTTCTGACAGTGTGACTTCATGTATGTGCCCTTGCCACGTGGGCTTCTTTGCACTTAGAGGATGAACTCTAATTCTCTATAGTCGACACGTTCAAGGTCTGACATGAATCTCCAATTATGATTAGAGTTGAGCAAAACAGTTTGTTTATCTACTGCCAAACCTTTCCCTTTTTTTAGAATGAAATGCAAATCAAACATTTTTTTTTAAAAATCTGAAATCATCCTACAATGTGTTTTTTTCTGCTTCCTCTTTCTGCCAGGATTGTAATGTAAAATGCATTGAGAAAACATTTCTTGTGGCATTTCTGGTCAGGTTCAGAACTAGAAATAGGATAAAAATTTCAGAAGCTTCTATGGGATTTAGGAGCCTAAGTCCTATTTTCAGAAGGGAATTGGAGTTTAGATTTTCAGAGATGTTTAGGCTCCTGAATATGCAGATGGGTGCCTAGTGGGCTTTTCATAAATGCTTAAGCATCTGTTTACCATTCATTTCAATAGAAGTTAGATGATTAATCTGTTTAGGTGCTTTTGAAAATTCCAGTAAGCATTTTTCAGCCTTTTTAGATACCTAAGTGCCTTTGAAAATCTGTCTCTTGGGCTCCTAAACCACATTGACTTTTGATGAAACCGTGGCTATGTCTACATTTAAAATGCTGCAGCTGACCTTCAATATTGCTTCAGTGTAGACATTTACTACAGTGATGAGAGAGGTTCTGCTATCACTGTAGGTAATCTCCCTTCTCAAGAGGAGGTAGCAAGGTTAACTGAAGACTTGACCTAGCACTGTCTAGACAAGGTGATAGTTTGGCCTAACTCAGGGTGTGATTTTTTTCACATCTTTGAGAGACTTAGATATGCTGATGTAACTTTTCAGAATAGGCCAGCCCTTTCTCTTTCAAAATACCTTTTGAAATGGATTTCTGTGTCTGCACTAGATTCTTCAACACTTGCCATCTAGTGTAGACACAGAAATCCATTTCAAAAGGTATTTTTTCTCCTGCTGATAATGGCCCATCCAGATTTAACAGCCTCTTAGAATTGGTATGCTAATGTACAACTTTTTTTCCCTTCTTTCTGTGTGTATAAATGCATCTTACTTCTGTTCCATTATATGCATCCGATGAAATGGGCTATAGTCCATGAAAGGTTATGCTGAAATAAACTGGTTAGTCTCTAAGGTGCTACAAGTATTCCTTGCTTTTTTAAAAGAATGTACAGAATCTTGTGTCACTGAACACAGAAGGAATCAAATAGCAAGAAACTGCTTCCTGTGCACACAGCACCAGGAACGCTCTTTTCAACCTGCATCACAGACTCAAAAGCCTCTTCCCAGGTTTCTTCTAGGAACAGCCAATGTGGTTTCAGCTGCTCCTTCTGGCTGTCTCTCTGTTCCTCCGTATTCTCAGTTTTCATGTATTCTGTCTCACCCCTTCTCCCCTGCCTTCTGCCCACTCAGTCCAAACTCCTGGCTCGGTCTCACTTCCCTTTTGATTTAGGCGGGTGGCTTCTGATGACCTCATGCTGACAGTTATATTAAATGAAGATTGTGTTCACACCAGTCTCGGAGGTTTGTGACCAATGTAGTCACCACTACCTCTCAGTATAACGGTATGCCTGTTGGTTTTGTTTTAATGTGTTTCCTGAACTGAATGTCTTTGTGAACAATTTAAAATTGGTTACTAATATTTATGAAAACTGTATTGAGGTTGGCAGGGGCTGACAATGTCTTCACCTGCACATATACTTCCGTAGCAATTTTTTGGAAGGACCGGGACTAAATCTGGTAATTTTTTCCAAAACTTCCATTGGTTACATGGAAAGTAACAATTTATGTGAAAGAAGATTCTTCTTGAAAATCAATTCAGCAGCGTGAAGTAAAGTACTTGTCATATGGGAATATTAATATGAAAGAAAAATGACATGGATATATATGAGAAATTAAACTGTATCCTGTGAGTGTAGCTATCCAAAAGCATAGTGATGAATACGATAAAAGGTTTGCTGTTGGAGCCAGCCATTCTACAATCAGCAAGAAAACAAATGTTGAAAATTATTATTTCTAATCCCATTTCAGTGATGTAGGAAGAACATAATGTACCTTTATAAGAGCATATACAGGCTGGCACACACACCCACCACTCTAGGCTAGATGGTCACAGCCTTTACTTGACTGTGAAGGGGAACCTTTACACAGCCAGGTAACAACCTTTCAGGCCCCTCTCAAATTGTGACTTTCTGTAATGGGAAAAGCAGGGACTTACTTGTCCAAAGTTCTCCACTATAAATGGTGGGGTGGGGTGGGAAATGGCAGAAATACTGTCTTTTCCTTCCCTCCAGAGCAAAGGGGAAGCAGAAGAGAAATTTTGTTTCTCCCAGCCTAATTCTCATTTACATCAAGGTCCCTTTATACCACTCTGCCAGTTTAAGGGAGCCTGAAGTGGAAGTGAACCATATTTACACCCCCTTTACTATCTCTTTACATGGGGGTGGGGGTATAAAGGGGAACTTGTTGTACATGAGAATTAGCCTCTCCGAGTCAGAATTCGATTTCCTGGTCAGCTCTTGGGGCAGTGCAGCTGCATGGTGAATTATCACTCTGGCGCTGTCTGAATGGTGTTTCATGAGCACATCTGGTGTAAGGTTCAGGAGCAAACACGAGCTTTTCTTATTTCCAGCGTCACCTCCAAACCTATTTTCAGGTATCCACTAAATGTTAGATCGGTAATGCCAGTACCAGGTGTAATACTGTTTTGAGAGGATGGTGCAGTATTAGTTGAGGCATAGAAATCATAGGCATGCTGGTCTTCAAAGGTTTTGACAGGTATTAAAGAAAATAACTTTCTTCCTGGTAGGAAGGCAAACATTTATTTTTCTGTTTCTATTATACCTATTATGATGGTGGCTAAGCACTTTAGAGAAAAACAGAACATAAAACAAAACCAGTTAAGGATGTGTTAAACAAAATAAAGGTGTATAGCACAGCACTTCCTTGTTTAGAGGTACCCTACATGGCCTGAATTGGATAGATCCATCTTTCACTGTGCATGTCCAGAGCTGACACAAAAAGATACCTAGCAAAGGGATGGTCCAATGGTTTTAGTAGTCTGGAAAGGTTTAATCCTCAGCCCTTCATCCCTGAAAGGTAGATACATTTATTAGCATGTTATTTCTCAAATGACCATAAAAAGACGCTGTCTGTCTGCTCTGCATAGACATTTCATAAGATTAGTGGTTTATTCCACTGCGGCTGGCATTCTTTCTCCCAGTTGTGTGCAGTGTGCTTTGAACCAATTGGTTGATATCTACCAGTTAGGGGGTGACTGCATTTCTAGACAGCTGCTTTTATTTTGAAAAATGATTTGCGGGTCCTTTCATATGAAGGTTCTGTGTAAAATTGTGATACTAAATAAAGAAAAACTCCAAACTTCAGAAATAACAAAAAACTATAATGCAAACAACATTTGTATTAAAATATTATTTTGTTTGAAAACAAATTTTAAAATTATGTTAAAAATCATATGAAATAGGCATATCAGCATGAAAAACTTCTGGCTACCTTAGATGATTGGATAACTTTACTTCAATATTTATAGGATTCCTTAGGTATCCCATGTAATAAGGGGATATAGCATAGCTGAGGCAAAATCGGAACATTTTAAACCTGACCACATTGGTCACAATTTTAAAGAATCAGCATTTGTGAGTATACACAGTGATATCTGATATACAGTAAAACCTCGATTTAACGGACTTCGGATGCAACGGACAAAATTTCTGAGAAAGTCTGATGCATCCCAAATCCATTCCTCGCGGGCTGGCTGCTGGCTCCCAGCTGCCGCCTGGGTCACGGCAGCGGGCGGGCTGGCTGCCGGCTCCCGGCTGTCACCCGGGTCACAGCAGCGGGCGGGCTTGCTGGTGGGTGGGCTGGCTGCCGGCTCCCGCCCGGGTCCCATTAGCGGGCGGGCTGCCGGCTCTCGGGTCCTGCCCGAGTCCCGCCAGCGGGTGGGCTGGCTGGCTGCCGGCTCCCGACAGCCGGGACCTGGGCGGGCTGGCTGCCGGGTCCCGGCTGCCGCCCGGGTCCCAGCAGCCGGGACCCGGGTGGGCTGGCTGACGGCTCCCGGCTGCCGCCCGGGTCCCAGCAGCCGGGACCCGGGCGGGCTGGCTGATGGCTCCCGGCTGCCGCCTGGTCCCAGCAGCCGGGACCCGGGCGGGCTGGCTGATGGCTCCCGGCTGCCGCCTGGTCCCAGCAGCCGGGACCCGGGCGGGCTGGCTGACGGCTCCCGGCTGCCACCCAGGTCCCGGCAGCGGGCGGGCTGCGGAGCTGCCACCCCGACCCTGTGGAGGTCGGGCTGCTGCTTCGACAGCTCGTTTTTTTTTATTATTAAATAACGGACTTTTTCATTTAACGGACACCCCCTCGCCCCAATTAGTCCGTTAAATGGAGGTTTCACTGTACTGCAGAATTTCCATAAACTTGGATTAGAAAATAACTGTGTGCTTACTGCTTAACAACTATTGAGAAATTATAACATTTTAATAGCAAATACAGGCACTCTAGACAACACAGGCATAGTGCTGGGTAGCTGGGGGAAACAACTGGAAGATATGGGAGACATAATATCAGGTGCTTTGGTTAATGGTGTGTATCATTTTTGGACTGGGTATTCAATCTGGGAGTTGTAGTTAGCTGACACCTGCGCTTCTATGTTCAGGTCAACTTTGTTCATCTCTGCCTGGTCAGAAGGTTGCACCCATTTCTTTTGATGGCCGACCTTGCAGCTGTCACTCTGCCTTTATCACCGCTGTGGTGTGCCTGCCCAAAAACTGCAGCTGGCGTGGAACTCAACAATCTGTGTGTTAAGCGGTGTGTCATTCTGTGGGCACAGTAAACTGGTAAGGCGTGATCACCATTGATTTCCCTCCCAGCTCCCCACTGAACAGAGTGCCTTGAAGGTTAACAACTTCGAAGTATTATGGATTAAGGGGGGAAGTGAGATTTAAATGCACAAGGCCCTAATGGAGAATGCTGTACCAGCAACCCCTTCCCTTTCATACCAAGAGAATGTTAGCCCAGAGGTCTCTGCAGCAGTGTCTGATGAAGAGAGAGAGACTTTCTTAGGTAGATCCCAGGCCATATTAAAATCAAACTGGGAAATGTATCAGGTGGCTGCTGGAGTAGGCTACCTGTCGGTGATTGCTAATGTCTGAATGATTGAAGAGATTATCAAAAGGTACACAGAACTTGAGATGGGTTCTCTTACTATACATATATCTGTGAATGACCCACAGACTGAAGTAGTGCTCCTGGGATAACAGGTGCAAGGATAATTGCCACAGTAAGGAAATTGTATTGATGCTTTGATCATCCAAAATATTTCTTTTACTTCCCTAACAAAGATGGGCCCAAACTGGGACGTCTGGGAAGTCTGCATTGTGGCAAATAGCTGCATCCCTCTGTCCGGGATCTAGCTGAGATGCATTGATTCTGGGCAATATTATGTTTCAAGCATGCCCAGTGTCTCCTGGAGTGTTTCCTTGTCAGAATCCTTGGACAGACGTCCTGGCCACTGCAAAGGAACAGGACCACAACTGAGCTTTCTTCCAGTTTACCCAGTCTCTTTATCAAAATGGCTGTTGACATCTTGCACAGCCTTTTTAGAGTCCACATGCTTCTTGAACTGAAGGGTGCTATTGTGTCCTGCCTCCAACTCACTGTTTGGTGTGGAGCAGAAGGGGGGATGCTACCTTGCTCTCTTCTTCCTTTATACAGCTGTGCAGGGGCCTGATATAATTTGGTCATGAATTCCTCAGGATAGGCAATGTGTCCTCTTCTTTGTCTTATTCAATGCCGAGACTAATGGTGACTCAGCTGGAGATTGCTGATAGCTGAATGATTTGAATTTGAACACCTTGCATTTTGAGGAAGTTTGCCTGAACCCAGCCAAAAACAAGAACCAGATACACAAACTGTACTTGATTCTGATTGCTTGGGGAGTTACATGCATACATTCCCCCTATGCAGTGTGCTCAGATTAGCTTTCTCCACACTATCCCAGCTCTTTTGAACGATTGAGCCAAAACTAAAAGCGCAGGATTTTCAGCACATTGTTTCTTTTCTTTCCCCTCCACCCCTGCCCCAGAACTGACACACAGCAACTATAGGGGGCAATGCAAGCTCGTCAGAAAACTACAGCCCGTGTATACTATGTATTCATACCAGCTACACACACTATTAACAGGCTGTAACTTTCAAGACTGAAATTTTATTTCTCTCTTTTGAATAGGTTGAGCTATTAAAAAAATAAAAAACAAAAAAAACCCAACCCCTGGCGACTGCATAATTATTTTGGTTTTCATTGAGGTCTGTTTTTAGTAGTTAGGTTGGGGTTGTTTATTTTTTTTGCTTTAATACATAAAAATTGGTAAGCGGGTACATTTCATTTCAAGCCATTAACAGAAATTTTAACAAGCAAACTAAAATTGTAATTTTGAAGGAAACAGCATTGAAATTGGCCAGCAGGAAAAACTGCTCAGAGTCTGTGCCTGTCTCTTTGTTTGCAGAGTACAGTATATTCATCTTTCAATGTTTGACATAATTTAATTTCTGCAAGTGAGTGTTATTCTGACATAGATTTATTTCTTGAAGTATAAGTTAACACAGGGTGCTGAAATCAGACTAATATTTAAATTGTGTTTGAATTTTCTCAGGAACATGTGTATATATTAAACAAAACAAAATATTGAATGAAGGGGTAATTGTCATAACAATAAAACAATATTTATATATTACATTATTCAGTTATATTTTAGTTTCATTGATTGAAATGCACTTTTCATCAGGAGAGCAAGGAATGAAAATAACGATAATTTTCATCTCCTGCTGATCGACAGAGTAATGTATGGGTGCATGCTTATATTTCCCCCACCCCCATCCTCTGTCTATTATAAAAGATTATTTAGGAGAGACATAGCTGAACTTCTATTAACATGATTAGAAAAGCTGCTGTTACAGTCTATTTTGTATTATTTTCATTTTCTTTCATCATAAAAAGACCTTTTAAACAATTACTATTTACTAGAGTTCCCCTACAGCAAATATGAGTTAATGTTCAACATGTGCATTAAAATGCACTCTCTTTCTATGTGCTAAAGCTGATAGAAATATAATTAAAGCAGACTTCTGCACTTAAAAATACAGCAAATAGACCACTTAAACATAGATATAGCAGGGGTTTGTGATATCAAGGGAAGGCAAACTCAGCTGTAATCTAGATGCTTGCAACTAGAGCTCTGTGAAACTCTGATGCTGTGTCTGCCCCACACAGGTGCAGAAAGGGTTAACCTCAGTAAGGAGTAGTGGATGTAAGTCCTCTGAGTGGCCAGAGAAGCTGTGCGAAACACAACAATCAGGGGGGGAATTGCATGGAGCAACCAATCTGGGCCTGGTAGGCTGAGATAAGAGGAGCTGCAGGGGACAAAGGGGTCAGTAGTTGCTTGGAGCTCATGGAGTGAAGGCTGGGCTCTGGGAGGTGGAAGAAATACCAGCATTATGGAGAGCACAGTGTTTGAAGGTCCTGAGGTAAGAGTGAAGTAGGTAGAGAGGTTGCAGGGATGAGGCCCAGGGAAAAGTGGTGAGTACTTTTAAGGAGAGCAGAAAGAAGACTGCCAATGACAGGTCCCTTGGTTTGGACCTGGACTAGTGGGTGAGCCATGGTTCCCCCCCCCCCCCCCCCCATGACTCGCTACTGGGAAAGTGGCATGATTATTGGATTGTGATACTAACCTCTGGAAAAGGAAAACATGGATGGTGACGTGACCAGAGGGCCAAATCATGAAGAGGACGCTGTGTTTCCTGAGGCTGCGATGTGGGCTGTAGGCAGATGCAGAGAGAGTGACCGTGTGCAAACTTCAGATGGGGAGCGTCAAGCTCAGATTAATCCCCAGAGTTACCAAACAGTGGCACCAGGCCAGTGATGAGTGAATGTGCCCTGTGACAGAAACTTTTGTAACAAAACTTTAAATCTAGGTGAAACTAGTTTGGTCTGAGGTTTTGTTATAAAGCCAAAGCTCAGTGTAAATTCACCAGAGTTTGAAACCTGGACAAATTTATGGTTCCAAGTGGCACCTTTTCTACACTTCTGTGACGGACACCCTAGAGCTGGCCAAAATCTGAATTTCCAGCTAAATTTCTCTTTCAGTTTTCTTGCTTATTCAAAATCAAAACTCAGGGTGAAACTAAAAGGGTGAGAAACAACCAAGAGAAATGTCCACTAAGTTCCCTGCAACAAGAAAAAACTGAGTAAGCACTTTCAAGATCTGCTCAGAACCTAGCAAGATCGAGCTCTAAATTACTATCTCTGCCTTGCACCTTAATACAGTTGTGCACAATACAATATGTTTCCTATTGAGTGTCGCTAAGTAAGCGTTCAGTACCTGCTAGGCTAAACTGTCTGGATCACAAGTTTTGCATCTGTGGCAGACATATCGCTTCTGCTACAATGATCAATACCCTCCACAACACACCTTTCAAGATCCATGTGTCCTACACATGGCTAGCACATGTGTGTACCTCATCCAGTGCACTAGATGCCCCATTAGCAACTAGGTAGGTGAATTGAGACAATCACTAAGCTTTCAAATGAACTCACCCAGGAAAATGATCAAACACCATATCACCCATGGGTGAACACTCTTCATAAAACGATCATTCCATATCTGATCCCTCAGCCCTTATCCTCAAAGGAAACCTGCACAACATTTCAAAAGATGAGCCTGGGAACTTAAATTCATAACTTTGCTAGATACTAAAAATCATGGTCTTAATAGAAACACTGGATTTATATTAACCCATTCAACCCTCCCCCTTTTTGTCCAATGACTGCACAGGTGTTAACATGCCACTTCACACTGAATGGTTTCTTAGATTATGTGTTAACTCCTTTATGCTAAATAATCTGTTTTACCTTGCATTTGGCTCTGACATTATGTACCTTTCCCTGACCTAAAGAAGAGATCTTTCTAGCTCAAAAGCTTGTCTCTTTCATCAAAAGAAGTTGGTCCAATAAGATATATTCCTTTACCCACCCTCTTCTTTAATGAAATACGTTAAATGTAAGAATCTGTATGTGGAATTGTAGGTTTTCTATATTGCAAAAAGGAATAATTGCACAGGATGGTGCATCAAAAGAGGTCAATGAATTTTTGCCTTGGTCTTTTCAGTAGAAGATAGAGGGAAAATTCCTATTCTAACCCCGACCCCCTCCTTTTGTTTTTGGCAAAGAGAGCAGCTTTGGGTGTTTAAGAAGGAAGTTCTGGAGAGACTTGATAAACTCAAATGCAGAAAAACCACCAAAACCAGATGGTATTCTTCAGAGGTTTCTGAAGGGAATAGAGTGTGAGAAATATTGGAGATACTTGCAAGAAGATAAAAGCAATATTGTTTAGACTAGCAATGATTTCTTATGACTAGAACAACTCTAATGCAGTGCCTGTTCTTAACTCCCAGGATCTCCATTAGCTCCTGTCTTAAGACCAGGAAAATTTACCTTGCTGATGGGGAAACTGACTGAGAATCTAATTAAAGATGGGGTGGATAAGTGTAACCTGATCAGATCAAACCAGCACAACTCCAGTAAAGGGAAATCGTGCCTCTCTAACCTGTTAAAGTTCTTTGAAAAAGTTAATAAAATAGTAGATAAAGGTGACCCGGTGAACATAATTTAGTTGGATGTTCAAAAAGCTTATGATAAGGTACTCTCATAAAAGGCTACCCAGGAAAATATATATTGATGAGGTAAGGGGCAAAACCTCAGTGGATTAAAAGCTGAATAAATGATGGGAAGAATTGTAGTGAATGTCTTCTCCTTAGAGTGGAGAGAGGTTAATAGGGGGATGCCCCAGAGGTTTGTGCTGGGGCCAGTGTTATTTAATATATTTATTAATGATGTGGACACTGAATTTGCTAATACTGACACTAAATTTTAGTTAATGAAAATTGAGGATTGAGAAATTCTAGATTTTAGTGCAAGGGGAGATTAGGCAGTATGATGACATGTAAATTTCATCTTGGATAAGTGTAAATTCTTGGTACTTATTGTATGATCTATGGGCTATTTTAAGCTCCAGTTAAGTTTCTTTCAGCGATCCCACAGCGGGATTAATTTAACTGTACTCTAAACAGGACACTCATACGTACCTTTGCATCAGCCAAGTGAAGAAATTAGCACTTGTCTAGTTCTGAGTTTCAGGGCTACATGAGCATTGACAATCCTGTCTACAATGCCATGGCATCTTTTCCCCAACTCCACAGCCAGACCAGACCACATAGAGGAAGAAGAATATAGAAGCGAAAGGCTTGTGACTTCCATGCACAACTCTTCCTTTCACAAATACTCAGAGGAAATTGTAGTTGTTTGTTGCCATATCTGTGTTGCTTTTGCTTAATGCACTTGTGGGACTGAGCAGAGGTAGGAAAAAACATTCTTTTGGCTGTTGCCATATCTGTGTTGCTTTTGCTTAATGCACTTGTGGGACTGAGCAGAGGTAGGAAAAAACATTCTTTTGGCTGAACCTTTCTGGAGTCCACCTGTTTCTTTTTACCAGAAGCCCTCACCTGTGCTGTGCCACAGGTTTCAGTCCTATCACATCTTTTGAGCAACATGGAGGGTGTCTGTGAGAGGAGTTGACACTTACTGCTATATGTTCCCCAAGCATGGACAACCTTGCTGATTGTTATCCCAGGATTGAGGAAAACTAGGAACCTGAATATGGAACAAGTGGCTCAGGTTGAATCCAGGAAAGACTCAGGTCTTTTCACTGGCATTGAATTTCTCACCAGTAAGCACTATAAGTGATACAGAATACTCAATACATCACCTGTACACACAATAAAGTGGTGTGGTATGCTATGTGGTCATGTATCTTAATTTACAGAGGCTAGTCAATTCATGTTATACTGTAAGTGTCAATAAAATATCCATTCCATTTAAACCCAAGTCTAATTCTGGTTTTTCTAATGCTAACTAAGGTGAAAGAACAGACTGTGTGTGTCTTCTACACAGTTGACATGGATTCAGAATTCATTAAGCTTTACTCTAGTAATAGGAGAAGCTTTTGTAGTGTTTTCTATACTCCTTGAAAAGGATCTGCTTTTACCATTAGTATTGAGGCAAAAATGAGCCATCTACAAGATGGAACATTTGGTGCTCTGGGTAAATACAGTGAGAAAAGATGACTTGCTGGTGTATATATTTAGAATCAGAATTGCATTATCTTGGTCAATAATTTATGCTTTTAATTCTATGGCAAATATTAATAGAGTTCCTTAAATAAAAACAGGGCTGCCTTTTTTCTTTTGTTGTTGCAGCTCTGTTTGTATTTACATCCAGGCATTTATTGCCCATTAAAGAAGTAATGCTATGTTAATGTAAGGGGAAAAAATCAATGCTACTCAGATCAGTAGCTGTGGGGAAACAGTGCAGCAGCTGGTTTGCAAACAGCAAGCCCACATAGATCAATGAAATTACAAGCTAAATCTGCTGATGCTCACAAACTGCTCCAGCATTGTGATGTCTAACCTTTCTCAAGTTCAAGATCTCTGGCAAGCCAGCAATAGCTAAATGGGGTGGGGTGAAGGGGGGGGGGGAAGGAAACAGAAACAAAGAAAGAACATAACAGTGGAGTGGAGAATTTTAGCATGATATCTAATATTCCACTTTTGAAGTTATCAGTATAACTGCACATTTGTAACCGATATAAAAGCCACTGTAATCTCTCACTGAGCAATGCTGCAATCTACATACTCTAGAGATTTTCTTCCTTCAGAATTTTCAGATCTGTCACATACTACCTTGAACTGTAACACTGGAGGGCTAGAGAGCACTTCAGTAATGTGCTTGGTAATGTGAATTCCAGAAAATAATTTATCAATGAGCACCAGCAGGGCTTCTGGAATGTGCAGTGTCTTTTGTTTTATGGCTTAGTAGTAGCCTTTAAAAGAGTTTGGATTTTGTGCCATTGTAAATTAAACTTGCCAGATACTCTACTTGTTGAATGGTAGATTTATTTGCATATTTTATACTGTCTTCATTGTAAGGGAAAAAGCCCCTGTTCACCCAAGAAAAACAAAATGAAAAGTGTGGAATTTATCCTCATGTGAATAATTTGCTTTCTCTTTTTGATATGACATTTTCCAAATTCACCACAACCTGGTTGTGTCACTGATTTAAATATACCAGTGTTTCCTGGAAGAGAATTGCCAAGAAAGGGGGGGGAGTCAGCCTTGAATGGCTGGTTCAAAATCGAACAAACTAGCCAGACTTTTTCCAAAGGGCAAAACGTGATTCCTTCCCTCTGCCCCACAAAAAAATCATTCATTCTGCTAGAAACAATAAAAGTCCTTTACGTGTGTGTGTGTGTGTATGTATGTGCTCTTGTCATCCAAAAATCTCAAAGTGCTTTGCAAACATTAATTAAACCTCGCAACACTCTTGTGATGCAAAGTATTACGTATTTAGAGATAGGTAAACTAAGGCACAGAGAAGTTAGAGAATTCTGACCTCTGGAGATCATCTGGAGAACCAGGAGAGAGCCGGCAATAAAATTCTGGAGTCTCAACTAAGTGTCCTCTGTTCTAGACCACACAATGTACAATTCTGCTTATGGTACCAACCAGTACTTTTTCTCAATGCTTTCAGTAAGAATGTCTGTCTCATCCTGGAGAGCTAGGAAATAAGTCAGCAGACTCTACAGACAATGTTTGTCAGAAGGGGGTGATAGATGGCAGGAGAGAGATCACTTGATCATTACCTGTTAGGTTCACTCAATGCCTCTGGCATTGGCCACTGTCGGTAGACAAGATACTGGGCTGGGATAGGCCTTTGGTCTGACCCAGTATGGCCTTTCTTATGTTCTTCTTAATGTGCAAGAACAAAATTAACAGGAGGGTGATCTATGGCTTATTTAAAGTACTTCAATTGTTTCTAAACTGCAGATTCATCCCTGTGTTGGAATCAAAAGTAGTTTTTCCTCAAACCTTCTCAAATGTTAAAAAATGTCAAATGCAGAAATGAATGTTCAGCTCTGAAGTAATAAATAGCTTTCATTTTTTACTACTTTCCTTTCTTCATAGGTTTCCACATTTTGGTCTGCTGCAGGTGGTTACTGAAATGTTGTTTGTGTGTTTTGTTTTTTTCTCCCCTACTCCCTCTCCCCCAATTTGATATTTTACGGTGCTGCTTAGTTAGGTTTCTGACAGGATAGTTAATAGTTGGCCTAGGGAAAAGATTGGAGATGGCAATGGGAGAGAGTTACTAGTTAGCACAGATTCTACAGTAGTAACTTGAGTTTCTCTTGGTGCTTTGGAACTGACACTTTGCCCCACATTTTGGTTTAGAACTAGTGATTTGTCTGACCATCACAACCATTGTGTAGGATATGGGCAGATTTCAGAATCCAAATCAAGCTTTGCCTTTGACTTCAGGTTCTCATCTCTTTCATGGGGTGAAACTCAGCTCAGTTCTAACGGATCAGGGCTCTGCGGTGCTTACACTCCAGTTTTAGATCTGAATTTTGTGTCATCTCACTTCAGAAGTATTGAATGGTCACACAATTTTTTGAGAAAAAAATTGAATTAAGGAGAGAGGGTGAAATGCTGGCCCTAGTGAAGCCAATGTGAACTTTGTCAGTGACTTCAGTGGAAGAAGGCTTTCACCGATGGTGGTGGTTTTTGAAGATATTAATATTTCCATTTCTCTATGTAACAGATGAGCAATATTTCCTGGAAGGCAAACTGTTCTCATGGAGAAATTCTGAGATGTAACTAGATAAAAATTGGAATGCATCCACTCTCCATGTTTAACTCAGGTTTGCTTTGTTCAATAGAGAAACAGGAGAAGTGGCTTTTATTTATACCTTTTCATTTACAGACAATCAGAAAAATGAAGCATGTGCATTGTAAGAAATTGTAATATTTTAGTGGAGAAAACAAAAGGGAGGATAGTGGCAATGGAGTTGTCTTGTTCAGACTTTTTTTTATGATAACAAAACATCCACATGCCCAGAGATCCTCAGCAATAATTCCTCTTGACTGCAGTAAGTACCTACTTTTGAGGAAGAGAAAGCTGATGAGCAGCAAGCTTCCCTGCTGCTAAATTCATCTAACAATCCACTCCTGATATTTTCTGCTTTTAAAGCCAATAGGAACTTTGTAGATTGGTTTGATGCTCTCCTTCTCAGTGTAGTTAGGATCCTGAAACATATCAGGAGGAGCTAGGTTCAAATAGGTTACTAAAGAGCTTCTGACTTGACCAGTTATACTGCTGCATCAGCCATAAAAGAAAATCTAATTTATAGGTAGAGGATGAAATGGGGACCTTCACCGAAACCCTGGAACTTTAGGGAGACAATGGTCTGAAATTTGGATTTGTACCTGAATCCACATTATATTATTAGAACCACGATGGAGAGACAAACTGGAATCCTCCATCAAAACATCTTTGAAATTTGGTAGAGTTTTAAAGCAGCTAAAGCTGGTTCCAAGCCCAGATCTGGATTTTGTGGCTTTGGGCTATCTCTAATAATTACTAAGGATGAGTGAGTCAGAGGTGAGAGAGCAAGAGCTGACTGAAATCTCTCTTCAAAAAAAAAATCTATTACTTTTGCAGATATAAAGTTGGAATAACTTTACTTCCCAGAATCTATCCCTCTGTGCACATGTGCATGCCATCGTGAGACCAGGATCATGGGAAGGGGTGCTAACACACCACAAGAATCGCTACGTGTGTATCATTTCCAGCCTTAACCAAAACCACAAAGTACAGGAAAGACATCATAAAAAAACCTATTCTGATGAGATCACTAGGCTTTCAGTCCCATGTTGCATACAGTGTGTGTATAGGTAAGTTTCTGGGTGCTTGTTCAAAATGAACAAAACATTTGTCACTTACCTATCATTTTTGCTAGCAATTTTTACTGAACAATAATGCTATCAGTATAACAGGTACAATTCTTTATCCTTTTGAATTTAATGTTGGTTACTAACCTTTACTTTACCTGCAATGATTTTGTGGAATGTTTATCTGTGGCTTGATGTAGTCTTAGGTCACCAGTAACATTTTGTTACCATTGCTAGGTAGCATATTTCTATTCTCCGCTCATTCCCATACGTTTGGCTGAATGCTGCAGGATCTGATTGCCTTGTACCTTCACAACTATTGTGGTTTCCCATCATGCTTCTTTCACTGTTGTCAGAAATGCTCTTCAGGGTACCTACTGTATTCGCTTGGTGAGGGGATACCCTTGCACTCAGGCGGCTGCTGCTGTTTCTGGAATAAATTGCAACACTCAAGAGATTCTTCTGGAGCTTAGGGGTCAAAATTAGTACAATTGACCTTTTTATTTTATTTTTGTTTACTTTGCCCCACTCCTGGAAGATAACATGAAGATGTTCTTGTCGGTTATTTTCACCAGGGTCATTTGGAGCAGTCTCCAGCATCTCGTAGATCTCCTTGTTTCATCATTCATATGGGCAGGTGACCATTCAACTTCCCTACCAATGCTATTCACATATCTCAAAGGGTAAGAAACTTGACTGAAACAGTGTTATGGGAATATAGTATTGGCTCCTCCTCCAGGGGCTCTCTGCATCCCACTGGCCAGACAGAGGGAAGTGGGAGCTGATTGGCCTCTTGTCTCCCTCTCTCCCTAGCACTTAATTTAAACCTTTGCTCTGGTCTTTTAGGAGCCTCTTGCTCCATTTTACCTGCCCTTCTTCTCCTGGTAGTTGTAGTATAGGGACTGCTTAAGATGCTGTGGTTGACCAATTTCCTGTTTTAGGGATCAGGAATTGTTTTTCCCCATTGTGGCCAAATTGGCAGAGGCCTGGTGGGGTTTTTTTTGCCTTCCTCACAGCATCAAGGAGGCACAGTGAGGCTAAATAGCATTAGAATTTAGAAATGATTAATAATCGGTATGACTTTAGTTTGTTGTGATTTACAGCCAGTGTCCACTGCAGATAAAAGGCCAAAGGGCCAGCAACCAAAAGCAAGAATTTTTTTGCTGGTGGACCTCTGTGCCTATGGAAGAAGGGAGATGTGTGACTTTCCAGGTTGAGCTTCGTCTTGGATACACTTTGTTCCCCTCTCAGGAGTGGTTGGGGAGCAGGGAAGAGAAAGAGGTGAGAGGATTTAGAAATGAGCTGAATCCTAGGAATAGGCTGAGGGGGAGTCTACCCTGAGATACTGGTTTTATGGTGGGAGCTCTGCAACACCCACACTGGATCCACTTAAATGCCTGGCACATGAGAGTTGGCAGAGAAAGGAGTGGTAGTGCCCCTCCCCAGTGTTTATAAAGTTGAGGCCTTCTGCTTATATCAACCTCTGTTTGTTGTTCATTCACCTGGGTGTCCTGATCAACATACTGCAGCTTTAAGTCACTACTTACAGCATTGTGAATGACCCAGCATCCTTTAGACAATGGTGAATAAGGAAAACATAACCAAAGGGGACAGAATTGCTCTTCCCATCATCAGCTAATCTGTGCACTACAGCAGGGTTTCTCTGCACTGAAACAGGATTCAGACATAGAGGAAAATATGAACTCTACAACTTGGGTAAAAGCTAAAAAACAGAAGAGGCTGGGGAGGAATTTAATATGTATTGTATTACCATATCAGATTTGTAATGCCAGTGCCTGTTTCTCTCTCTTCCTCCCTCTCCCTGCACAGCCTGGCTTTCTGAAACTGGAAATTAATGTGTTAGATGGACTATCTTTGACATTCATTTTCATCATTCCAATGCTTAGTACCCTGAACCAACTTTCTGATAATGAAGTTCATGCTAGAAGGACATACTGGACTTTCATATATTAGAGAGTAATATGTCTGCAAGTCTAGTACTGCTTATGTTATGTTGTTTATTATAGAAGCACTGCTAGATCTTCAATGGTTAGGGGGTTTGTCCGCATTTTAACTATGAATGCTGGTTTTCAAGGGTTTAAAGCTCAACTGTTGTTGTATCTGACTAGAGCTAATGCTCCATAGAGTCTGAACCAATGAGAATGATTTTGCAAATTTTACATTTGAGTTGGTGTAATGGGGTGCATTCACTGCTTGCTGAGTGAATGTGCCTGGACTTTGTGTCTGCTTTGTGGTCAGTCTTCAGCTACCCAGACCTCCAGCTGAGTCAGTCTGTATGTGAGATAAAGCAAATACCTTCCATGATGTATGTCTAACAGGAGGCATAGCTCAGTGCCCTCTGTAAGGTCCCTTTATCTGCAGCCCTATCCCTGGACTTGCTCCTTAGTCACTCAGCAGGGCCTATTGCTGTACCTATTTGTCTGAACTGTCTCTCAGCCCCTTCTGGGATCCCTCAAATTGTCCCTGCTCTTCAAGCAGTCCTGGCCCTGGTGGGGTCGGGGGGGGGGGGGGGGCGCACATCTGTCTCTCTGGGACGTAGTGGCCCAGATGAAGAGTTAGGGATAGAAAAGGGTCCAGTTCCCTTTCTGGGGTGTATCAAAGTCCAGGCCACTTCCCCAGTGTCTGGGGGGTGAGACAGGCCCACCCTCTACTCTGGGTTCCAGCCCAGGGACCCTATAGATAGCAGTCATCCACCATGTCCCTCTAAATAAACAACATTTCTGCCACAGTTCTCTGGGTCACTTCCCTGTGGCCCCAGCACATTCTTCATCTTTCCCTTACTAAGGGCCTTGTCCTGGCTGAGTCCCAGCAGCCAGCCTAGAGCTATTTTGCATTCCCCACCCCACCCCTCCCTTCCGCCAGCATTGCTCTGTCCAAGGTCCTGCTCTGCACTGCAACTCCTTTCGTATGGACCTGCTGGGCCCAGATTGGCTGCTCCCTGTGGACCCTTTCTGATTGTCTGTGTCCTCTGCCACCATTCTAGGCTGCTTGGAAGACTCTCTCTATTGCTCTTTTCTGGGATGGGGTGAGGCAGGATTATAAAGCCTCTAGCACTGGGCCACAGGTCCTAATCCACTTTGTTGGACTTCTTCTTTTGTTTGCATTAGAGAAGTCTCAAAAGTATGAAAAATAAAACATAGCTCAATTTATAAGAACACTTTTTCATGCATCCAGACCTGAAAGTGATTGATTGCATTTTCTGTCCACATTTGTGTATGTATGTTGTTGAAAATGAACATTATTTTAATTACAGAAACAGCTACTGTAGATTATGGAATCTGAGTACTTCTGTAATGACAAGCTCATTAGCCCTCCGTTGATAAGATTCTCCTCCATTCACTTAATGGCAAATGTCCTTGACCTGATCAGATGCCAAATCCTCCCATCCTCTGTGCATTGTGCTGTTTAGGACACTCTGCCTCATACACCTAACTTCACCTAGGGCCCTGAAAAAGCTCATGTTCAGGATTTTAGAGTTAGTGATGTTACTTCTCAAGGTTCTAAAGATGAGCATGGAGTATTCTGTACCCAGTGATTTTAGGCAAGGCCCTTCCTTTCCTCACCACCTCCCTTTTTTGCTCCTTCTGTTTCCCTCTCCTCCCTCACCTTTTCCACAGATGACTCCATGGAATTTTGTTTGTTTTGCTGACCTTCAAGTAGCTGACTCTTTGCTACTGGCTTTCTGAGGGAGGAGGTGTTTTGGTAGAGTAGGATGTTAGGGTTTCCAGTGTGAAGGAGTGTAGCGGGGTAGTTACCCCGCTCTCGCTAAAAGAGGCTTAAAACAGCCCAGGAAAGGGTTCTGGCTGGGAGCAAGCAAGCTCCCAGGCTGATTGGGAAGGAAGCCAAAAGGGGTACTGGGATTGCAGGGGGAGCCCACAGGTAGGTAGAGGCAGTAGGCCAACCCTCCTTGCCTATGATGACTGGCTTATACAGGCTGCAGTCATCCCCAGTGAACAGGGGTTCAATGGTGACTGGCAGTAGCCCATAGGCTGAGGCAAGGTGGGGAGACCCTGAGATCTGTGGGGGTACTACAGGGGTGCAGCACCCCAGGGAAGAGGGCACTGGGGTCTGGGAGGGACACGGGGCCAGCACCAAGCGGGACATCAGCGTTCAGAGGGTGCTCCAGTGGCTGGTGAGCTAATTCCCTGGACATACCAACAGGAGGTGCCGCAGGGGTAAGTCACTGCCTTGTTACAAGGGGGCTGGTCAAGTCAGAACTCCAGAGTCCAAACTTTACCACTTTCCTTCCTCCTCGGTAGAAGCCTACCCCACTCTCACAAGAACACAGAAAACTTTTAGTAAATTAATTAGTCCTCCAATGATAGTTGTAGTTTGCCAGTTTCCTATGTACTAATACATGGAATTCTTCTCACTGGAATAGTGTCTCATATTGAAACTTAGTAATTATTTATACAACATTGGACTCAAATGACCTACAGACTCAGAACCATGGCCAATAGAATTCAAACATTCACTCAGACATGGCTTTGATCCAGAGGTCCTGCAAACATAGGTATCAGTAGTCTGTGGCCATGAGCACATTTAAGAGGGCATGTTCTTGCAGGCCAAAATGCAGTTCCAGAGGCAGAAATGGTGAAATCTGTAATGTTATAGTGTTGGAATGGAGGGCTTTCACTTCACGCCATTCCATAGTATTGGAGTGGAAGAGCCAATACTGAAATTCAAATTTCAGTAAATGAAAATGTTCAATACGATAATTATACCAAACATAATTTTGTTAAAAATGCTAAAGAAACATTATGCTAAAAATGGATTTTTTCTAAGATGTTGAAGTGCCATTTTCCAAAAAAAGGGCTTTTTTTTTTCTGTCAGAAAAACTTTACTTGCGAAAAAAAATTAGTAACAATAAGTTAATGGACTTTATATAGCAACTTTACATATATTAGAGGTTAACAGTCTGCATTGTATTACTTGTAACACTTAGAAACTTAAAACTTAACTCAGAAATTTAAAAAAGTAAATGATTTTTCTGTCAGTTTCTCTGCTGTGTTTCTATTAGTAGTGATGGACCGCATGGCTTCATTTTGTTTACTTTTCTGCTAATGCAGGCATTGATGATGTCAGCTGGGATGCTCACAGCTTGGGGAATACTTCCTTTTACCTAATGGTTGGAGAGTCAGAACTGACAGTTTGCTCTCCTTAACTTTTGTGGGATGGATACTTCTTTTTGAAGAAGTACGGTAGTTCATGTATCTAGATGACACTTCACATAAGAGTATATCAATTTCAGCATATGCTAAAACTGTTGGTCCTCAATTACGTTACTATTTCTCTATTTAAGGGTATGATTTAAACAAAACAAAATAGCCGCAAGGAAATTCAAATTAAGGCACATAATCATCGATCTAGAACCCAATTTATACATCATGTACAATATGGAAAATCAGCTAGTCTTTTGAGGGGCCCCAATGCCTAGGCACATAAAGCATGTTAAGGACAGAATGACAACTTGTATTTTTTTCCCCTCTCAGATTCATTAAATTCCTCTTAACCCTTCAGTGTTGCCAACTGATGTTTTGTCAGTTAGTTTTGGTAGAATGCCAGTACATCCTTGATGCTGTTGGTTGCCAGGGATAAGCATATTTCTTTGCTTTTTCTGGAACATTGTGCATTATTAAACCAGTTAACATTAAACTTACTTTGTTATACACCGTTTAAATATTACTTTTAAAGTCTTGTTTCTAACATTTTATTTTGGTAAAATGAGCATTTCTGAAGTCAGGAGACACTTTAACAACTGTCAGACTTTTCCTGCCAACCTTCAAAGGTCAAAAGCAGCGGTGACACCTAAAATTCAAATGTAATTAATTGGAGCTTTACTGGGATTGTATGCCAATCTCCCAGTAGCTCAGAGGTGACATAGTATGTAACCTTTCACAATCCCAGGAGAGGGTCAGGTGGATGTGAGGATAAACTATAAACTATACCAGTACGCTAATGTAACTTCTTAGTAAAACACCATTCACTCTCACTGTGGAATTATGAGTTTGCATTCAGCAAATTCAAAACAAAA
Organism: Sternotherus odoratus; assembly: GCA_032164245.1. NCBI lineage: Eukaryota > Metazoa > Chordata > Testudines > Kinosternidae > Sternotherus > Sternotherus odoratus. The sequence continues at coordinate 59,035,728 of JAVMKO010000003.1, forward strand.
CAAAACAAATCCTCAATCTCAGGCATGTCCTCTAAGTACAAAGTTGATGTATTTATCTACAGCTCAGCTCAGGTCTGTTCTTGGATCATTAAACTGAAGGACTTGTACAGTCATAATTTTTAATGAAGCATGTTTGAATAATTATGCTAATTTACAAAGCACTAGAATCAAATCAAGTGATCAAAGTTTTCATGATTGTTATCATGTGTTCCTAATACCCCCCCCCCCTCTGTTTCCTGGATACACTGTAGCCAGGGCAAGTCTCAGGCATGTAGTAGGAAATTGGCACTAATCAGTAAAGAACATTAAAAAACCTCACTTTACACTAGAAATGAAATACATTTAATGTTACGTGTGTATAATGCACTCTATATGAGTTTGAAAGTAATATAGCTCCAACAGACACGAGCCTAAATACAGTCTGCAATCAATACTGCATTCTGCCTTGACAGAAAGCTGAATTTTTATCTGTTAAATGTGTGAGCTTGGGGCAGCTCTGTGTCTGAAGTGGTTTAAATCTGAAATGTGATGTGCTGCAAAGAAAGTTGATTGACATCTTTGTTTATTGAAAAGTATTACATGAACAACAAAACACAGGCAGATACAGAACACTCCATTGCAAAGTGCAGCTGTGTTATTTTTCAGTCCTCTGTGTTCTGCCTCTTTGATGCTTGTCTGTAATAAAGCCAGAGGATATAAAACAAACAAGAATCCTCTTTGATTCAATAGTCAACAATTTGGACAGGGGTGACTTTTTTAAAATTTATTTTTATAGGCTGTGGGGATGGAAGAATTTGCTTTGAAACCCAGATAGCTTTAGTTTTTTTATGTTTTTGAACTTTGTTTGCTTATTAAAATTTATTCTAAACTTATTTTAAGTGGTTGAAATATTTTTGTGTGCTCTAAAGTGAGCAAAGGACATTAATGACTAATCTTAAAGCATTAAACATGCAGAATAAGGAATTAAGTTCCATCTAGATTTTATGTTAGAATAATTATCCCCTTCACTGAAATTTGCCCATGTTTTATTAAAGCTTTATTATGTCAAGGTAAATAGAGGTTAATGCTGCTGTTACTACTTCTAATGAAGTATTATCTTTAATCTTGCTTTAATAAAATAGTGGCATATTGCACAGTAGGGGTAATCACCCTAAGCTAATTTAGAGAGTTATAAAATCTTCAGAAAATACACTGTAGTTTAAAAATAGAAGTTCTCAGGAAAACAAGAAATGTAATGTAACTTGAATATTTTTTTTACTCATTAAGAAAGTCCATAGATATATTCCCTTCCTTAAGTTCACTTCTGTTGTTGGTAATAGGTACATTGTGGAAAAACCTAGAGCTCTGCTCTGCAGTATTTGATGCCTGATTTCTCTCGAGGTGTCTTCAGTTACTTCATGATTTCATTTTCATGATTCACTCATTACAGAGCATACATGTGATTAAACGAAATAATGTCTGTCTTTACTGCAATAACACAGTAAAAACAGACCCATGGGCCCTTGCCATGATCAACACTGAATGCGATCACATCTCTTCTATTTCTGTATTATGGAAGGTACCCTATGTTAGCGATGCACTACTGACTGAATTACGCATGCCATAAGAAGATAGAGAGTTGGATGCAGAGGGTAGCAAGCCTCTGAGATCCAAATTTAACACCCCAGAACCTATTAACTTTATAGGAAAATTGCGTACCTTTTTGTCTGCGTGCTTCTGCTCTGCAGCAGTTATTTATGGTGTATAAGTCCTTCTAGTCCCAAAGTACTTTTACAGTTTACCAGCTCTCTATTATTTTTGTGTGTTCCTTTGCCATTGAGATCCCACGTGCTATACATGTTCATTCAGGCCAATATTTAGAAGCACTATTTTTTGCCCTTTCTCCTCTTAAAGGCGCCCCTATACCATGTTATACTATCCAAATATGTTTCTTTAGCAGTATTGTCTCCCAAGAACTGAAATACTTTAGTCTAATTGAAATCATTGGGCTCAATATGGGGCTGTCTGGTCTGCTCACTCAGCAACAATGATTCATCCCTCCACCTACTGTGACTCATCCCTCAGACATGCTGCAGCAGCCTATCCCTGGGCAGGGCCCAGGCCAGATGATCCCCAGGCACAGGTATTTCACTCACACTGCCAGAACTGTAAGTTAGTCCATGCAGTGATACCAGTTGGCTAGGAAACCCCTCCCCCCGCCTCCCCGCTGCATCATAGTATGAAACTCCCTAGGCTTCCAGCTTCCCCCAGATCCATTCCTATCCCAGTCTTGCCCAAACTTTGTTACAACCAGCTTCAGCCTTGTTCACACCCCATTCCAACCTTGCTCCAGCCCTGCACCTGCCTCCTGATGCCCAGGCCCTTGGACCGGCTCCAGCCACGCTTAGACTTTTGCTCTACATCCTGACAACACTCCTGATTTTGTCTTGATTACAGACTCTGACACTAGTACTGACCCATGATCTATCCCTGGACCCTGGTTTCAGTTCTGACTGAATATGTGAATAACATAGCTGAAGTCGGCGTATCTTCAGCCAACTTACCTGCCGTCCTCATGGCGGGCGCAGTCAGCGGCACGCTCCCCCATCGACTCCAAGCTGGAGTTACAGGAGTCGACTGGGGTGCTGCAGGCTATCGATTTCTCGCGTCTTACTGAGATGCGAGAAATCGATCACTAAAAGAGGGATCGCTACCCGCCGATCTGGCGGGTAGTGAAGACCTACCCTATGAATGGCTGGTTAACTACAAAAGCAGTTTCTCCTCTCTTCGTGTTCACACCTCCAGATCAGCTGCTAGAAGAGGACCTCATCCTCCCTGATTAGAGATAACAAGATGGTTCAGCCTGATTGAACTGACCTTGTTATCTCTAACCTGGTTCTTGCCTACTTATTTATACCTGCCTCTGGATACTTCCACTGCATGCATCCGAAAAAGTGGGTACTAGCCCATGAAAGCTTATGCTTCAATACTTTAGTTAGTCTTTAGGGTGCCACAGGACTCTTTGTCACTTGTGGAGATCCAGACTAACACGGCTACCTCTCTGATTACTGAGTCTGTGTTCCCAGGGTGATCTCTGGGGACATGGACTCAGGGTGATCTCTCTCCTCTTCAGTCAGCCTGTGGCCTGTGCTCCCCACTGCCATGCATTTATTTATTGACATTTATTTATTGACCAATACAACTTTTTGGTCAATAAATTGACATTTATTGACATTTATTTATTGATGTCATTTATTTATTGATGTCATTAAATTGACATTTATTTATTGACCAATACAACTTGCAGAATTTTAAAATATCATGCCCAGAATTTTTAATGTTTTGGCACACAATGCCCTCAGGACTATAAAGTGCATGATTAATCCAACTTTGAGATGAGCCGATTTTCAAAAAATAACTTGTGCTTTGTAAGGAGCCTCACTCCTGTTGAACTATTCTCAGTGCTTATAAAGGTGGAGAAAAGCAATCTCAGTTGGAGGCTTCAGAAGAGCTGTTCAAAATGTTTGTTTGTAATGAAACTAGAAGCAATGTGAAACTTGCTTGGTTATGGGTTTAGTTTCAAACTTGCAACTCAGCCTTTGTACATTAACAGTGTTGCTCAGAGTCATAACCTCCTGCATGAGCCTTGTCCCACTTTTGTGTGAATATAGGCCAATGTATTGCTTTGCACTGTAATCAGAACATCGCTGGTTTCACAAGGCTTGCACAGGAAAATAAATGATTTTTGATTTTGCTTCCAATTCACTTTGAAATATGGGATTTGTTCAAATCTGAAATGCAAAAGCAAACTCTTGAGGTGTGAACCCATGTAGAGGAAGCAAATGTTTTCATGAATCCAAGAAAGGGATTTGTACAGGTCCATTCTTCATTTCTTATCTGGCTGGAGGGTGACCTAAACCAAGTTTCTGCTCCCTGAAGGATTTTTTTGTGGGAAAGGAGCCATTTTCCTCATTGTTTTTACAAGCTCTAATGCCAGAAAGGTGGTACATAAAGCCTTAGTGAGAATCAAATGCTGTTTTTAAGATGGAAATATTCAAAGCATGTAGGAGCCCAAGTGTCTGTTCCAGGGACACGTTAATGCATTTGAAAGGATATTAAAGCTTAACAGAGAAGAGAAAAATCCTAGTGGCAAAATGTAAAACTGCTTAACAGAATTACATCCAGAACTCCCTGTATTTGATCTGAAAAAATAAATCTTTTAGTTGCTCACATTAAAGCTGCATGTCAGTTTGGGAGCTTTTAGAGTCTTGGTTTCATTTTTGATTCATATGCTGTGTACATGTGCAACCACATGTGCAACCGCAGCTCAGGACTGCTGGTGACTTGTGTACTGCATGAGGAGTTGTCTAATATGAAAAAGTTAAGACAGTCAATATGTATAGTTAAAAAATTACCATGAACCTTTTCCCAGTACTCAGTTGCTAATAACAGTCATGGTTTGATTGAGGATTCTTCTCAGTTTAATGACTCCATTGAACTTGCATCCTCTTGTGACTCATGTAATAACCTAGAGTCAGACAAAGCACTGGTTTCTGCGAAGAGTAGGGTGACCAGAGAGAAAATGTGAAAAATCGGGACAGGTGTGTGTGTGTGTGTGGGGGGGGGGGGGGTGTAACCTCCTGCATGAGCCTTGTCCCTCAGATAGGCACCTATCTAAGAAAACGCCAAATATCAGGACTGTCCCTATAAAATTGTCTAGTCACCCTAGCCAAGAGAGATCAGATTTGATTTCTAAGGGACTAAGGGAAGCCTTGTTTCTCTATACTGACTGGACAATTAGGAGTGGCATTCAGCCCTTACGGCATAGGCCAGACTAGAGATGGTTGGTAATCTTTCAACTAAATGTTTTTTCATTGAAAAATGCCAGTACATTGAAACCAAATATCAGGAATCAGAGCCTGTAGCAGAGCTAGTCCTCAGGCAAACCTAACGAGTATAGCTTGCCTGCAGTAGACTGCCTGCCTGGCTATACCACCTGCTTGCTGGAAGAGCCAGAAGACCAGCTGTTAAGCCAGCAGCAGCACCTTTACTGTCTACTCAGTGCTTACTCCCACCTTGGTGACAACTCCCATGTCCCAGTGGGCAAGGCCTCATTTCTTGGGAGAAATCCAAACGTCATGTGTAACTGTAGCATAAAATAATTACTAAGGGAGTAAAAACAAAAATTACATGGAGTTTAGTAATTAGATAAAGATTAATATCCTAGACTAGAGATGGGTCCAGATGATTTAGGGTTAAGATGTATTGTGCAAAGATAGTTTATTTGTGTCAGTGTTACTTAATTTTACCAATCTGCAGTTACCTGAAGGATTGTGTCCCCTACAATTTGGTGGAATACGGTTAAACACTGGTGAAAGGACAAAATGTCTATGCTAGAAGGCATAAGACTGCCAAGGCAAGGTGGGGGGAGGGAGGCAACTACACTTAAAGGACCTTAATGGGGTTGGCACAGGAACTGTTTAAAATTGGCATGTTGCTGACAAAGATGCCGTGGAAACATGACCAACTACTTCAACAAAAAATATCAGCAAAAGTACTACAGCCATTGAATGAGCAAATCCCAGAACTCATTAATAAAGCTTTAACTCAATTTAATGTTGTAATTGTTTTTTAAAAAGTATAAAATTAAGTCCATTGTTTTTAATAACATATGTGCTGTGTGTGGGGGTAGAGGCAGATTAGGGGTTTGTGGGGCCCTGGTCCAGAGCAAGTGGGGGATTCTCCCTATCCCTTCCACCCAATCTTTCCCCCTACTCCACCTGGTACTCCTCCGGGGAGTAGGGTCAGGGCAAAGGGAATTCCCTCCACCCGCTCCCTGGCAGGAGCGGTGGGCAGACAGAGTGGGTCAGGGCACAGGGGTGCCCATTTTTCCAGGGCCCATCCTAATTGGCCAGGACCCCTGGGCATAGGCCTCCCTCTATGTGAAGTCAATTACAGGATATATCTGTGTGTGTGTGTGTACATATATATATATATATACACACACACACACACATATATATATATACAACCACTGTATTCATATTACTATGCAAACATTTTAGATACCAAAACAGCACTATAATATCTATATCTATATCTATATCTATATCTATATCTATATCTATATCTATATCTATATATATGTGTATATATATATGTGTGTGTATATATATATAAATAATAGTGCTGTTTTGGTATCTAAAATGTTTGCATAGTAATATGAATACAGTGGTTGTCATTAACAAATCAGCATTTGACATTACTGAACTTCACCATTATACTTAGGAATAGAAGGTATCCGTGATGATTGTGTGTGGTAACTATTAGTAAATGCTGACTGCTTAACTGTTTCTACTACATATACTGTAATTTGAGGTAATTATTTCCATATAAAATATTTTTTCCAGTTCATGGTGTTTTCTGGTGAAGGGAATAAACTGTGATCCCAAAAGAAGAAGGGACTTTTTTTAACATCTCTCAGTGGTTTGTCATAGGGGAGTTATTTCATCTCTACATGTGTCTGAGAATTTCATGCAGATTGGGCTCCTGTGATGGTATTCACATATCAAGAGAGAGAGGAGGTTAATTTTCATAGTGAAATGTTGAACTATCCTATTGTAGAGGTGTGAAATAGGAGGCTGAGCTTCTAGCAGCTACTCAGAGAAAGAGTTTCATACGGGACATTAGACTACTCATGGCACTAATAGCATGTGAAGCATTTGGCAGAGGAAGTACTTTCTTTCCTTTTTTGAACATCGAATAATATCTCTTACACTTTATTTTGAAATATCATATTTTAATTTTATGTCCATATATTTGTGATTTTATTTTCAAATTATTTGTCTTCAAAATCATTTTACTGTAATTAGATGTTGATCTTGCATTCTGTATCACAGTCTCTTTGCTGTACTCCCATATAGTGGTTTACAACCTCCTTATTTTGCTATTTATCCACAAGCCTTGAAAGGGGTGATACACCATCGTGAGACCCGTGGTAAATTGTGGAATTTGGAGAAACAGAAGAAGCAGTTGAACATTTTAGGATGCATTGGCGTGAGCTTAATGCTGCAGGGTACTTGAGGCTGCTTGTGTTGAGAATGGGGGTTCAGTTTGGTGCTGGTGGAGCTTCTTGGTCTAGGTGATCAATGCTGGATTGGGCTTCTCTTCCTTCCCCTCCTCCAACCTGCACAGGGTTCAGCTCTGGGATGGCACTGGGTTGTGAAGCTACCTCCAGAGCCTCTATGTAAGCCTTGAATAGTTAATAACTAATTCCTCCTGGCCCTATCAATCTCTATTTATCCCCAAATAGGACTCACCTAGGAAGTTCATGTCTTGAGAGAGGCTGTGTCTAGGGACAGTTAGATCAACCAAGGTTGGGAGTTCTTCTACCCAAGAATAGAAGCTAAAATGGCTAAATAAGAGTATTGTTCATTGCCTAGGCAAGAATCTCTCCTGATTTCCATATGGATAAAACCTCTTTCTCTCTCCTAACCTAGCTAAACCCCCTCCTCCCACCCAAACAGTTAGCAAGCAGAGTAACACCTTGCTTTCCTATGAGAAGTGGTCCATTGTACATTGCTAGTGAATAAAGAGATGGGTGGTGAAGCTCTGAGTTAACCAAAGTAGAAGTAACTTGCTGTGAGATTGCGGGTCAAATAGGGCAAACTGACTGTCACCCCAAGAAATCCAAACCATATGTCTTAATCTCATATGATAAACGGTACACTTTTTGCCTTGTTAATCAGCTATGCCATGGGTAATCTGTTTTGCCTTGTCAATAGTTCTTTCACCCCAATTTAGAAACTGCACATTTGCTTGCCTTGCGAGCCAAATCTGTATCTTTCTGTATGTAGCTAATGTCTCTTATTCTGTTGCAAACTCTATATAACATGAAATGTTTACATACTTTATACATTCTTTCATTGTATGTCCATCAAATCTGGAAGATTGGCAGGGATTTTGTTGGTTTTCACTGTAAATAATTGTGGCACCATAAGAATTATATGGCACAAGGATGAAGGATTGCTGAAAGGTATAAACCAGGCTTAACTTTAAATGACTAAAAGAAATTGCTTAGACAAATAATAATGTGGCTGCTACTGAAAAACAATCCTTGAAATACGACTAGGAAGACTTGTAGCACCTTAACTGGTTAGTCTCTAAGGTGCTATAAGTCTTCCTCGTCTTATTTACGGATACAGACTAACAAGGCTGCTAATCTTAATCCCTGAAATGACTCAAACATAAAAAACCTCCGATAAGAAAAGGACTGAAGACATTTGTTATACACCATCTCCATCTACTGGATACAGATGAAAACAGCACAGAAATTGAACACAACACTAAATTGATACATGTCCAATAGAAATTACAAGGTGGCCCCCTTCTACTGAGGTCACCATGTGGGACCCCAGAGTTAACTGAACTCAAGAAGCTGCAGTCTTCTAAGTGTGACTGATGCCTGGACTCTCCCCCATTCCAGAGGATAAGAAGAGGCCAGATTTCATTTCAAAGAGTGTATGTCCCTTTTTATTCTTTAGTAATAGTAACTGTAGATAGAGTATCTTGCTAAGCCTGCACTCTAATGAATCCACAAGTAACCACATTTTAGATTTTTAAATCCAAGCAAATTGGCCTAATAGACATTTGAACCATAACTTCAAGTAATTGCTTTTGATAGTCTAAAATTCATCCCTTTGGGACTAACCCATTCAAATAGCAGGAACCAAACCTCCAAAGGAGCCTTAAAAACAAGTACATCTTTCCTCTTTGGAGAAAAGCTAGAAAGGTAATAAATGTGGTAGTTAATATGAACTGATGATCATAAGTACGTGTAATAAGAAATCTTTGTTTTGTTTATTATTTTTTTTGTTTTGTTTATTATTTTTTTATTATTATTATTATTATTATTATTATTTTTTAAAACAGTACTTGATCCTGCTAGTGTAGGCAGGGGGATCCTGCTAGTGTAGGCAGGGGACTGGACTCGATGACCTTCAAGGTCTTTCCAGTTCTAGGAGATTGGTATATCTCCATTTATTATTATTATTATTATTATTATTATTTTGTGATTTTCATTTCCTTGTTGTATCTGCTGAACCTTAATCTTAGTCAGTGACAGTTGCTTGGAAGAATCCATTGGTTTGTTCAGTAGATATCTAGATCATTAGTTGTGTTTACACTTGATCAGGCAACTGTTAATTATATACTAATGTGGTTCTGGGTGAATTAATAAATTGTCGATTGGTTAAGAATAACCAAGAATCCGGATTTAAGAAATAGTGTTCCATTGAAAGTTGACTTAAAAAGAACCCATTAAATTTACTAAGCTAATGCTCTGAATAAAAAAAAAAGTTTATCTTTTTAGATTCTATTCTATATTGATTACAACATGCATCCAATTGGCAAATGTAGCTTGTTAGATTTCAGCTTTAAAAACTAATTGGTATCTCAGAAAATTAATAAAAATGGACCCCTTTTCATGCTTACCTCTAAGAGCACTACTTCTCCCGCCCCTCCCCCACAGCTGAGCAGGTGCGATAATAAGAGGAGGGGTCTTGGGAGTAGGATTGCATTTTTAAATTGGGAGGGGAGGAAGCAAAGGTGAGGTAACAGCTATAGGACAGAGAATGGAGGGAGCAAGTTTTTCCTCTGCTGACCTCCAGGGGTTCTTAATTAATCCTATGGTCCACAGGATTCTAGTGATATTTTTCCCTGTCAGACAATGAGGTTCAACCCACCAAGCACTGCCTCATGACCCATCTGATTTATTTAACTTTAATATTCTTACTATTGAGGTCCAGGACTTCTAGGCATTACATCTCACTCAGTCCATGGAGCATCTTTCCATCAGAAACCTCGAGACAAATATATAAAGATATCTGTTGTATCTAGCTAGCTGCAGACAGCTACCCAAGTTGATGTTTTTAAGTTGTTCCTAGGTGGTTCTGGTAGCTTTCAGTCCAGGAACTACAATTCCCAGTGTGCTCTGGGGGAGAAAGGAGAAAGAAAGATAGACTGTGAGCTCTGTTAGAGAGTGAGGGGAATAAACTTTGCCTTTGCTGTTCTCCAACCTTTTCTCAAGGGGGTTCAGGTACAAGCCAAACAGGCTCTGAGCATAAAAGAACAGAGGAAAAAAGATCTAGCTTTTCCAACTGCCTCATGACACCTCCTGTTGCTGCTCCCAGGGAAACTTCATAGGCCTACAGCCTGCTGCTGTCTGCAACTGCAGCTGGCTGAGAAGAGAAATTTACAGTTTACAACAAGATGTGACTCCATATGATGCTGCTATCCAAGTCCTGGCTGATCATTTGAATCCTCTACTCAATGTTGTTGCTTAATGCTTCAACTTCTATTCCCATGAACACTTGCTTTGCAAACCCATTGATCACTACATAGCTGCATTATGTGAGTTGAATGTAACCTGTGAATTTGCCAGTTTCACAGATGAAATGTTTAGAGATCGAATTGTCATGAAGATGAACAGTTCCAAGATTCATGAATGAGTCTTCATGATAAAATGGCCTTACCTTGGAGAAAACCCATAGAAACAATCCATCAAGTGGAAAGTACCCATCCACTGTGCTAAATCACTTTCCACTATACCAGAGATCTTCCAGCCTGCAGAGGTTAATGAAGTCCAATACCAGAATGCAACTCAGAAAGCTCCTAACTCCATCCACAGTGCCTTTATGTTCCCATGCACCACCTTGCTACGAGTGTTACAGATGATGTGACCCTGGTCACAAGGCACACTTTCAAGGGCAGCCCGCCAACAAATCAGTATGCAAGAAGCGAACCATGAGATGAGGATGTCAGTGGATTCTAGTTTAACCTTACTCTATAATTCCCAACCAATTCTACACTGTGATATTTGTCAGCTCACAACTTGAGTTGCATCCTCCAGACATTTACCTTGCAGGGTCAGATGAATCTCCCATCCCCATCAATGGCTATTTTACAGCTACCCTCATATACAAAGGTCATAATGACCACAGGAAAATCTGTGTACCCAAAAGGGAGTCTCTATTTTGGGATGGAATCATCAAAGGGATCCCTAGATGGTATTAGAACCAAATGGCACAGAACCTGTCCTGCAAACTGAAAATAGGCTACAACCAGGAATCATCTCTGACTTTCCAGAAGCTTTCACTGATATCACAGGTGTTGCAAAAAAGTTCAAGCACAAGATCCAGCTAAAAAACAAAGCAGTGCTTGTACAACATAATATGTGAAACATACCAGTTGCACTGAGATTCCTAAATTATACAGAGCAGATATCCTCAAGCTGGCTGATTCATTAGAATGGATTTCTCCTATCATTCTTGCCAGGAGACCTTATAGTGCTATCCACATGTGTGTGGACTTGGGAAATTTAAACTCCTACATTGTTCCCGACTGTCATCTGTTACCCAACATCAGTGAAATGCTGATCACCTTGAAGGAGGTAAGAACCTTTACTATATTTGATTTATGATCAACTTATCACCAGATCTCCCTAATGGAAGAATCTTACAAGTATACTGCTTTCATCACTCCAGACGGTTTCTTCCAATTCACATGGATACCATTTGGATTAGCCTCTGCAGCCTCCATCTTCCAGATAATGATGCATGGGATTTTTGGAGAGGCCAGGGTGTTATGTTCAAGATGACAATCTAGTGTATAGCAAAGATGAATCTGAACATGACATCCTAAAAAAGATTCTAGAAAACTTTAATGACATGTACTTACCATCAGCAAGAAGAAATGTCAATTCCATACTGACTCAGTGACATATCTGGGACATATAGTCTTTCAGAATGGCATACAAAACCAGACCTAGTGAAAGCCATTTGTGATGTACCAGAGTCTGATAACAAGGATGCATTTCAATCTTCCTTGGGATTGTGTGAATATTATTTGAAGTTTGTACAGCAATTTGTTCTGAAGTTAGTTTTTTTGTGTCATCTCCTAAAAAATAGGATGTGAGTTTGAATAGGGAGAAGGGTGCAAGAACAGCTTTAAAAAGCTCAAACAAGCCATTTCCACTGGCCCAGTTCTAAGCCCTTTAATTTTGAGAAACAAACAATTGTCACAATAGATGCTGCTTGATGCTGTCTTGACTCAGCTAAAAAATGGATGAGAAATCACTATTGCATTTACTTCCAGAGCACTAACTGACCAGAAGAATCCTTTTCTGTCCCTGAGAAAGAAGCTCTGGCATGTTTCTGGGCAGTAAGACACTTCAGAAATTGCCTGGGGGAAGAGAAGATTTCTCTTAAGATCTGATCACAAATCTCTTTCAGCTTTATATTAGCCCCACATGGGGTTCTGGACTAGCAACTCCAAGCATTGCCACTAAGCTAAGTAACTTTGATTTCCAGATAGTGTATTTTTCAGGTGCCAAAACACCACTGCAGATTGTCCATCTCACCTACCTATATATTATCATGAGGGTGCAACAGAGAAAGAGGATGAAGAGACTCTCATTACACAAATCTCTGCTATAATTCAAGGAGTGATCACAGTGTCAGAGTGGGCAAAGCCATGAGAGAAGACAAGGTACTACAGTTGACCTTACAAGATGATGACACCAGAACACTTGCAATCATATATGTGCATATATCACGTGAACCATTCCTTGTAAATGAACTGATTTTGACAACTGAATGTCTTATTGTGCCTACACATCTGAGATAATTGATTGGCTTGGCATATGAGGGATATCTGAGGAGGATCTAACCAAAAGACGACTGTGACAAGACTTCTGTCACCAGGGATGGAAAAGCAGATTGAGGAAATAAGAATTGCATTATGCTAGTAGTGATAAGTCACAGAAAGCCTTCAGCATTTTTCTCACACCAGTTGACTATACCAACTGTCCATGGGAGAAGCTGTCTCTCAACATAACAAGTCCATATGAAGATCAGCCTGTTACATAAAGATTTGCCTTAGTGATGGGATACTCTCATTCTCAATGGCCAGATCATAAATTAAAGCCTACTTAAGACTGCCTTAAGTTATTCACGGGTGAAAGTGAAACCAGCCTCCAACAGCCCAGGAATTGGGAAGACATAGAGGTGACTTTAAGTCAACTTTGTCTATGCCAGTCCTACACCCAGCAGAGCTTAGCCAAAGAATGGGTCTGATATGTATATTTTATTATACTGGCAAAATGCAAAGTGATGCCAAAAAAGCTCTCATTCTACTGGGTCTTTTTCGGTGGATTGTAAATTTGCCAACCATTAACATTTTGGGCTGAAATTTCTCAGCTCACATTGATTTTTTGACGAAAGTTTGAGTTAAAAAAATTGCCATTTTCAAGAATGAAGATCTTGAATTTTTCCATTATGAACATTTCTGATGGCTCTACAACATCATTGTGATGTGGTACAAATTTGGTAGGAGCATAATCTATAGATTGTTAGTCCTGTTAAAATCTGTTTTTATTTGGCTGAGTTACAAGGTTCTAAGAAAACATATTTCAGACATTCTCTTATAGGATTCACAATCTCCTGATGTTCCTTTAGCACTGCTCATGAGTTTATATTCAATATAAAATCACACAATATTCTTTTGGCTCTTTGCATGTGTTAGAAAGTTAAATGAAATTTCTTTTTTAATTTGTAGGTGCTTGTGTACATATTTGATGGTGATCTCTGTGTGAAACTGCAGTGCCATGATTATTCATTGTTTTTATTATGAACCTTATGATTACCTTACCTATCTTCTGCCCACTAATTCATCTTTACCGGACTATTGCTAAACATCCCAACTGCAGAAAAACTTCAAGTAGCCAATATTAAAATAAACTGCCCCCAAACTGTTTCCTAAAAATATTACATTGTGAAAGACACGCAGTATTACTTCCTGGACCCCTGATGGGATGGCTAGATCTTCAAAGGGTGTAAATCAGTGTACTTGTATTGACTTCACTGTCAGTGGAACAGGTCAGAATCTGTTCTGGAAGCTTCGTATCATTCAAATGTCTGAAATCTTCTTTCAAGTGGCATTAACAACTGTGTTTATCCCTGGAATATTATAAAATACTAGATCTTATAAAATTATATATAGAAAAGCTATTTTAAGTAGCTCTTAGTGATTTTATAAAATGTAGTAATAATTGCTTAATTGCCATGAATTAGAGAGATAACTTTACAGAAGGAAATACATGTAAATTAGGACCTATATATTTTTTTAAAAAAATAGTCAACTCTTCAAACTAGTTTTGTTTCTTTTACAATATTTTGGTATAAAGATATTTCAAAAATATTTTTTTTATGCTGGGTCAGGTATAAAAGTATTTTTATTGATATTCACTTCAGATTAATTTGATAACTCAGTTCTGAATTCACCATTTATGAATAGTTGTTATCCAGACTGAAGGATGTTTTGGTTCCAGCCAATCTCTAACTATCTGTAAAGAGATTATTCATTAGAAAAGTTAGAAACTGTGTAATTTCCATGTGCAGTTGAATTGTTCCATGAAAATGTAATTAACAAAAAGGAACACTGCACCCCCCCCCCCAGTTTTGTAAAAATAGCAGCTTTTTGACTTTGAACTTGACACTAATTTTAAAAACCCAGTGTGAGCTGTTAGTATATTGATGCCTATGTAGTGTAGCAGCTATGAAATCCCTTTGAGCGAGAAATGGAAAAAGAGATCTCCAGATTCAAGTAAAACTTACTGCTTTGTTATCTCAGCATGAGGAATCCCTGATTCCCCGCTTGTCTGCCGTGTTTAAATATTACAACTCAAATATGCTTACATGAAAGGTTATTGATTGGAAGAATCACTTACTTTTTGTGCATTAGTTAATCAGGCTGCTGTTTTGAAATCTGTCCAGAAACCCACAGTGGAACCCTTTCTAATCCATCTGTTTAAGTCTCAAATGGTTTCTCTGCTCCACTCACTTACCAGCACTGCTGGAATGTTAGTGCTTTATGATTAAAGGATATTGTTGTTCTTTTCATCCATCATCCTAGAGTTTGCTATTAATAACACAGCTCTTTTTTTTTTCTTTTAGGCTGTTTCCTTAAAAAGCTGGTTAGATTTTTCTGTTGTTCTTTATCTTGGTTTTTCTTCATTCAGATAGGTTCGTTTCAGAAAATTAAATTAGAAGGAGGAGTGGGAGAGAAATTCTATCAAGCCTTCCTCAAAAGTGTTTGCCATTTTCAGTGGTTGAAAAATTAACTGGAGAAAGACAAAGGGAAATTAAGCTAGGATAGTGGAGCTGGAAAGATAGAATTGTAATAAAGAGACCAAATTGTACAGGATATGTACTACTATGGAAGCTTGTGTAAATTATTACTTCATACTTACAATAATAGCTGAGAGAGGTTGGGTGTTGTTTTTTTTTAGCTCTCTTTTCAGTTACTTTACGTTCTGGGGAAATATTTTTTGGTTCTGTTTCTATTAAGCTGTGTAACAGTAATGAAAAAAATGCCTACTGTTCTCCTGGAAAATGTTTAACCTGTATCTGCATGTAACTGCCATTCAAACAGAGTTTTTTGGCTTTCATACAAAGCTAGGAGTCTTAGGAAATACTAAAGACTTACAGGGAGAAAATGAGTCCTTTTAATATTTGTTTTAGATGGTTATATAGGAAAATTCCACATAAGGGAATTTATAAATAAGATGGATGTGAAAGGTCTGGTTTAAGCCTCAATCAGAGGGGACAAGTGTCGTCTTAGAATGTTCATCTGTGGGACAGGAAACCGACAAAGCAAAGCCTTGAGAACGTGCTGGGACACTTCATATTCAATCCGCAGCCCTATAAAGGGATGAAAAATGAGCCTTGTCCAAAACTCTTACCTCAGCACCCAGTGGCAAAAATAAAATGTAGGCTTGGGACGGGTCTCTTTGAAGTTGATTTTTAAAAAAAACTCTGTAACAGGCCTCTGGTGGTTACAGATATTGATCGTCAGAAAGTAATCTGTTCAGGTTTGGGGGCATGCCAGTACAAATTGTAGAGTACATTCCTTCCTCTCCAAGGACGTGTTGAGCTTTTTATATTGTCCAGGCTGGCTCACTTGTCAGCTGTCTACCTTATTTGTCGTGACTTATTTCCCTTCATGTGATGGTAGTGAGGATGTATACTTAAATATATTGTTTAACAAAATTAAATATTGTTAATCTGGTATTCTTAGCCTGAGCCAAAGCTTTCCCCCCATTTTTTAACCCTCATTTTTCTTCTATAATCATTATTTGATTCCCTCTGGCTGGCTGCTACTTATTTGTAGTAGTAGTACCATTCATCCATTGAGACCTTTCCATCTGTCACACTGCTTTACTTTCTCTCCCCATAAGCTCTATTCTCCTAGTGTACCTTGTTTGATTTTGTTTTTGTTTAGTTGCATGTTTGTATGTTTTTTAAATACTTTAAAAATATTTTGGTATTCTGACTGAATATTATTAGAGAAGACAAAACAAAAACACATGAGGGACATGCCTAAATTTAACTACAAAACTAGGGAAAAGAAACATCCAGCCAACGTTTCCAATATAGTAATAAATAAAAAAGGAGAACCGAGCTGAAACTGTTGGCCAGACCCTCCCCTCCCCGAAGTACTATTGTCATTTTCAAAAGCTTGCTAGTTTAGCTATAAATGATGTCAGAATTTCACATACTTGCCACTAGTGATTATAGGGAATAGCTGGAGGGAAATGGATACAATGAGAGACCCATTCATTTAGGTAACTAAATAATGTATGTCATTAAAAGTGAGTCTTGTAAATGGCAAATCTCTTCCTGACTAAAATGGGAGCTGAATCAGGCCTTGCATATAAAATTAGATTGGTAGGTTTTACACAGAGGTTAAGTATGAGAAATAATGATTTGTTTGGCTCTCTGTGGGTGATATCCTGGCTCTACTGAAACCAGTGGCAAGATTCCCATTGTCTTCTAGGAAGCCAGAATGTCTCCCCATTCATCTATAACTTGCGTATTTGTAGCAATTATGATTATTGATTTAAATAGAGTGTTTAACATTTTGGGTGTATTTCAAGTATATCTTAGTGTTTGTGAGTGTGCACAACTGGAAGCTTTCTCACACAGCTCTACTAATCCACCTGAGACCTGACTAGCAACCTCACCCCTATTGATGAGAGAGAGACCATCATGAAACTGAGTAGTAATGTTCTCATGCCTTCAAACATACAGAAGGGGAAGATCTCACCTGGTGTAAGGTCAGTAAAGTCAAGTATGCTATCACAATTTACACCAGCTGAGGATCTTTCCCTGTATTGAAACCATCAAACCTATTTTATTTCTGACCTACAGTAAGATGGGCTTCTTTGAAGCGAGGGAGATGTTGACTGACCTACTGGTTTACCAAGTTCTCCTGGTGATAACTGTATTGTCTTACCAGTCTGTACTATTTCATCTCCTTAACAATTATATTCAGAACGTTTTCCATTAGGAGCTTAACATCTAAATATCCTAACAAGCATTTGTTTGATTTAATATACGCTAGCACCTAATTAATGAGAAATAACACCTAGCATTTATGTAGCGCTTTATATTTTCAGAGATGCACAAATATTAACACATTAGTTCTAATCAAGTAGGCAATTTTAGTAAATGTCCCTCCCCATTTTACAAGTGGCAAAACTCAAAGTGAATGATTAAGTGACTTTCCCACAGATTCATTGATAAAGCCACTCTTACAATTCAGGAGTTCCTTACATCCAGCCTCTTACCCAATTCAGTAAGCCACACTGCTTGTCAGATAATTCCTAATAAACACAGAATTAAACATCTTTCTGCCTCACATCTTTGCTTTTAGAATTCCATGAATCCAAGTCTAATGTGAAAATTGGTGTAGTGTCCATGATTGTGGTATGGTATGGGAAATCCTTGTCCAGTTAAAAATACCTTTGCCCTCCATCAAAACAGCACACACACATCCACATACATGAAATGTATGTGTTTTTTCTGGCTGTACAGGTTTTGAGAATTCAACAAGTTAATAGGAATGGATACTTGGTATGCTCATTTGTATGCCAATACCTAAGGGTTTTTCCTAGCTATCACCTATTCAATGGCAGTTCTTTCAGAACAAAGTGGGGATAGTGCTCAAGTGTGTGTCTGTGTGTGAGTGAGAGAGCGAGAGCGAGCGGACTTGGCCCAAAATAGCATGTCACACTTTTGATTTTTGTACATGTAAAATTTAGCAACTTTAACATACCACACTAGTGAATGATAATCCACGATGACATTGATCTTCCTGGGAGCAGTCTGGATGCAATTAATCCAATGTTTGAATAAACAGACTTTTATTCAGCCGAGGTGTGGGACTTTTATTCAGAAATATTCTTCCACAAGCCTACATTATCTCATGCAACTGCAATAAAATAAAATAAAAATCCAACCATCCATTTATGGATGACATTCTTCCTATATTTCCCCTGCAGTTTGCCTGGGTCATTCAGTGTGATACCACCCAGCCACTGACAAGATTTTGTGCTAAAGCCACTGTCTGTTTCTCTTCCCTGCCCCCACCCTTCCTCACACCCCCTCTTCAAGACTCTCTAGTGCCATAGACTAAACTGCTAGCGTTAAGTGAATATATTTGACGGGAGTTAGGTCTTTTGGGCATTGCAATAGGTTTTCCTCATCTTGGCTTGTGAAGATTAAGAGTGTTCTTTGACACCAGCAGCAGAGGATGTGAGCACAGCAACTTTCAGGGCATCAGAAGTGTCAGCATAAGGAACAATCAGCAAAAGTAGATTGTGTTGAGGTAATTTTCCCACACTATGTCATAAATTCAGCTGGCTTCTGTTCTTGTGAATTCTGGGCTGACAGCACCTCCCTCTTTGTTGCTGAATATCACATAAAGGGTTCTCTCAGCATCGGAAGTTGTTCAGTCCCCTTATGTAATAAAATAAAAATATCATCCTTGTGTCTGTGTTTGTAATCTGAGTTTAAATAAAAACACACAAACCTTTCTTACAGTCCAAGACTGTGTTTTGGAGGTTCATTTTTTTACAGTATTATGCAGTCAATGCCATGTAGAAGAGCTGAAGGCAAAAGATACATAAGCTCAGGTACCAAAAATTGCAGATATGATTTCCATTGAAATGAATGGAATTTCTCTCAGTTGCCATAAACATTATTGGCAGCAGTATCCCATTATTTTTCTGTTTGCTCCATTGGGGTTTTTAAAATCCTAGGTAATTCCTATAAAGAGACGTTAACTGAACATTAAAGTTCCATTGTTAAAATCTCAGAACTACAGTAAAACCCCGATTTAACGGACCCCGATTTAACAGACTTCGGATGCAACGGACAAAATTTAGGAGCAAGTCCGATGCATCCAAAATCCGTTAAATCGGGGCCTGGCTGCTGCCGGCGTCCAGGCAGCGGGCGGGCTGCCTGCTGGCTCCCCGCTGCCAGCCCGCCAGAGTCCCGGCTGCTGGCTGCCGACCGAGTCCCAGCAACCGGGATCCGGGCGGGCGGGCTGACAGCTCCCGCCCAGGTCCCAGCAGCGGGGACTCGGGTGGGCGGGCTGCTAGCTGCCGCCGGGGTCCCAGCAGCCGGGACCCGGGCGGGCGGGCTGACAGCTCCCGCCCGGCTCCCCGCAGCGGGGAGCCGGGCGGGCGGGTTGACGGCTCCCGCCCGGGTCCCAGCAGCGGGGAGCCGGGCGGGCGGGTTGACGGTTCCCGCCCGGGTCCCAGCAGCGGGGAGCCGGGCGGGCGGGTTGACGGCTCCCGCCCGGGTCCCAGCAGCCGGGGTCCCGGGCGGGCGGGTTGACGGCTCCCGCCCGGGTCCCAGCAGCCGGGGTCCCGGGCGGGCGGGCTGCTGGCTGCCACCGGGTGGGCTGACTCACGGCTCCCGGCCGTGATAAGTAAAACCTCTATATAACGGACTAATTCGGGTGAGGGGGTGTCCCTTAAAGCCAAAAGTCCTGTTATTTAATGATTTTAAAAAATTATTAAATAACGGACTTTTGGCTTTAACAGACATGCCCTCGCCCGAATTAGTCCGTTAAATCGAGGTTTCACTGTATTAATATTATTATCATTACTAATATTTATGTAAAACCCAAAAGTCACAATGAGGCTTGGATCAAAGAGGTAGCCTTGTTAGTCTGGAATTGCAGAAGTGACAAAGAGTCCTGTGGCACCTTAAAGACTAAAGTAGTGAAGCATAAGCTTTTGTGGGCTAATACGCACTTCTGATAAAGTGGGGTATTAGCCCACAAAAGCTTATGCTTCAATACTTTTATTTAGTCTTTAAAGTGCCACAGGACTCTTTGTCACTTCAGTGAGGCTTGGGGCTCCATTTTCAGAGACACTTCCTATTCGGTTATATTGATCCTGCAAATGTTTACAAATATGGGTGTTCCCATTGAATAACTGTTAATTTAATCGATGACCATACAAATTTAAATGTATGGAATATGTACTCAGTGGGACTATTTAGGCATCAAAAGTTACTCATGTAAATAAATGTTTGCTGGATTGGGGCCTGATTTAAATCAAGATGCAACAAATGGGTAACACAAGCAAACAGAGGCTCCAAATTCACCAGTCCATCCCTATACAGTACAGCACTTAAGCACATGTTTAAAGTGCTTTTATGCTCATGAGTAAATTTCAGCATGTGAATAGTCAATGAGGATAGACTTTGGGGCACATACTTTGTTCACCTGGGACCAGAATGAGTTGGATGTGGGGGAAATGGACAAACATGTTTACATACATATTTTATTAAATATGATCATTAAGTGTGTGGTTTATACAGTACCTTATTTATGCAGTTGCTTAATTGTATACTGAACTTCAGGCTTTCTGCTTTAGTAATCAGTGTATCTTTGTTGTCAGGGAATGATATCATTGCTCAGCTGTACCTGGGGAGTTCATCTGTACCTCTTTAACTAAAAAGAACTTCCTTAGCGTAATGTAAGTTTATAACAAACAGCAGCTGAGAGAAGCCTCAAAGAATATGAAGCTTCAGACAAATCACTGAAAATATTTTTTGCCCTTGTGTCCAAGTAATTTCTCTGGCTGACAATTGATTCTTCATTTCTTATGTGGTCCTCTGCATCTCAGATATACATAGAGGTTCCCATCCCCTTTTAGTCCCAGCCACTGTCCATTTGATTGATCAGTATTCGATAGGACTCCCATCAGAGTCCTACACTACTACCAGGGGAGAGCAAGAGATGGAAACTTGGGCTCTGATCCTGGATGTCAGTGAAGCATCCACCTAGCTAGCATCTTTCAGAAGTTTTATGCAGCTCCAGCTGTTATAATTTCTATGCCTGATTCCTTCACTAAGATCTTAATTATGAAATTTACTTATTTAAAAGTATTAATGACATCTGATTTTAGAGCAAGAAACAATGGCTTAGAGATGAAGGAGGAAGTTGCCCAGTGTATTGTGTCTAATTGTTTGACTATGGACGTAAATCCTCTCTGAATTTTGTATTTTGTCAGAATAAAGCATGTCCTCTATCCTCCAATGTTGAAAAGGGTCTGCCTTGTTTCTCCTTCTATCCCCTCCTGTCTCTTTCCCAAGCTGTTTCAAGTCAAGTGGAATGGGGCTCAGTTTTTTTATCTTAGGGCGCTCTTACTTCCTATGTTAGAAAAAAGTTTGCCTTGTATCTCCTCTTCCACCTCACCCTCATGGGCCCTAAGTTAAAAAGGGGGTAGATCACTCTTCTCTATAGCCTAGGTAGATAAAGATGGGGGGGGGGGCAGTGTTTGTGTCAGGTGGTGTCACCTTATTTCCTGAACTGACAAAGCAACCGAATAATTTTTTCTGGAAACAATAATTTCTAGAAAGTATTTATAAACTAGATTTTTTACCTCCCATCTCATAAAAAAATTACATATACTGTAGAACACTTGCAAATAAACAACGTATAATTATTATTGGCCTTTTTATACAATGTTGAACATCTTAAAATGACAATTTAGGCTTCAGTCTTTGTATAAACTAAAGTATTCTGGTTAATTAGCATGCATCTTATTTGTAGAGCTTGCTATGTTGACTTTTTTTAAAAAAGCAAGCTAAATAAACTGAGGAAGACAAGCCACAAACAGAAGCAGCATTAACTTAGCTCTTTACTTGTTATGCATTTCCTTGCATAACCAGGGTCAGCAGAGAAGTCCTAACAGATTTGATCTCAATGTTATGCTAGTGTTCTGCATCTGTGTGCCTGTGTAGGTGTAAAAATCAAGGGAAAAGATATCACAGTAAGCATAATTTATAATGGTGAATTGCTGCTATGCTTTCAGACAAATAAAACCATCATGAGGTGCTATTGAAAAGCTTGTAGATTTTCTGCTTTAAATTTAATAGATCGTGAGTTTAAATTTATGGTTTATGGTAAAACAATTCCTATATATGTGTGTGTGTATATACATATATATTATATGTGTGTGTGAATGTATGTGTGCATTGCCCCAGAAAACCCAGTTACACTTTTACCAATGACATACACTCTCTCTCTATGTCATTGGTAAAACTGTAACTGGGTTTTCTGGGAAAATACATCATCCAGTGCTTCCCCACTTCTTTTCTTGAAGTATTTCTTTTGTCTGTCTCCATTACACCAGCATGCAATGACACAATGTTTCTGCACAGTGGGAGCTAGCAATCTCTGAAGACGCTTTCCAGCATTGCTTTTTAGACTGAAATCATTACAATCTTCAATAGCTACTTGGATTTGAAAAAAACTAGCACATTATTATTCTCAGGACTATCTGGATGTAAAAAGAGGCTATTTGCTTGCTGCTTCTTTTCTTTTCTTTACTTTCTTTCTTCTTCTTCTTTTTTTTTTTTTTTTTGGTCGCTGGTTACAAGTTTCACTCTTACCTAACTTTATTTTGTTCAGTTCTTATTCACAATTCCAATTAAAATGTCTTTTTCTGTTTGTGTTTTCATTTGGCATTGTAGATTTTACATTTGTAAATGCAAAGTCTATGTCAGGGTATCTTTATTTTGGTTGTGCTTTATTGCGTTCACGTTTAAAACACAAAAACAAATAACCATAGTAGTGTAACATATCGTACAATATGTCTTAAGTGTTATGACATCTAACAGGAACAGATGTTCAATAATATTGCACTATTTTAACTGTCATTTGAGTTATACAGCTTTAAAAAGAAATAGAGCCATTATATCATAGAGGACATATATTCCATACATTGTCTGTTTCTGTAACTAAAAGCATGGCTCTATTTTTTGTTTGTTTATTTAAAGTTTTGTGCAACTCAAAAGCACTCTAAATAGAGCAATGTTATAGAACATTTGGAAGATTGAATATGTTGTAATAGTTACAAAACATACTGTAAGTTTTATGTTGCTGCTTATCCTGCAAAGAGCTCTGTGCATTGAAGCTAATTGGACTTTATGCATTTAGAGGGGCCCATGCACTTGCAGTTCAATTGCAGGATCACAGACAGTTTGTGTAACTGTTAGAAGTCTGATATTCATAGGTGCTGAGTCCCACAAGTCTTGTTGACTTCAGTGGGAGTTTTGGCTGCTCAGTACCTCTGCAAATCAGGCCCACATCTTCTATATATTCCCTGCAAAGAATCAATCACAATTAGCATATAATTATTTTGCCCACACCCTATGTATAATGGGTGTGCCTTTTTGTGTGACAAAACTGCTTTACTTACACAGCCTGTAGTAATCACTCAATGGGTTTTGAAGATAGGGACATCTGTCTGTGCACTGATGCTTGCAATCACACGGCTTTTGAATTCTAAACTTCTACTGAAATTTTCAGAGTATTAGTGTACACTTTTAGTTCTGCATTCTCTGAGGTTAGTCACACATTCCTTAAATAGAAGTTATAACATCAGTAAATGCTCCCTTTCTATAGTGGTTTGCATGTATGCTTTTTAGCTTTAGTTAATTTGTAAGGTCTAATCAAAACTCAACACTGAATATGCAAAATATTATAAAGGTGTAGTGTACTACATATTGTAAATCTTTATGATTAAAATATATTTAATTTGTATGTACGCCAAAGACTTCTAAATGCCTGTAAAGTTACTTTTCTTCTTTTGCTGATAGATTCAAGATTCTGTGCTGTCACATCCAAACTGATGTTTTAGATTTTATATTTGTGCTTTGAAGGAATAAAATGCTTTTTCAAATGATTTTTATTGACAAGTTGAACTGGATACATTTATGGACAAATCTACAGCTTCAACACTTCTAAAATATGCAAAGTTTAGTAAATTTCATTCATGGATTGCTTTTCCATTTGTATAAGAAGAGGAACACACATACAGGACAGCTCTTTCAGTCCTTGCTTGATCCTGCAAATACTTAAACAGCATGACTTTTCTCATGGGAGTAGTTCCTTGAATTCAATGGGATATTGACTTCTGTGGGACAAGTCACATGAGAAAAGTTACTACTCAGTTGGTTGTCTGCAGGCAAAATGTCTGTTGACTTTAGTGTGTGTTGTCTGAGGTGAGAGTGAGAAAAGACTGCAGGATTTGGAGCCAGAGGACACAGTTTTCTGGTCTCCTCTCTGCAGGGGGGGTAAGAAGGGCAAAAAGACTCTGAGGTACAGAGCCTCTGCAGATGGACTTGGCAGCATGCTGTGCACACCTTGACCAAGTTGCATCAGTTTTTTATTGGATGGTCCTACTGTGAGCAGTTGGGGTGATTGGGTGTATTCAGTGTGTCTTCTTAGGGGGTCCATGAAACTTGTGGATCAGATTAATGTAGGGAGTGCAGTGCCTTTGGCTCCAGTGATTAGAGGTGCCACTTGGGATCTCAGGCAGGAGGCTGAAGTCTAAAAAACGTACTAACATTCCTTGAAATCTTATTGAATAGTATCAGCTTTGTGAGCTAAGTAAAACAGCAATTTTGCAGCCTACCAAAAAGTGACAAAACAAGCAAGTAATTATAAATATGAATTACTTGTTAAGATTTCTTTATATAATTTACATAATCTCTGTGTGTATACATACACACATACAATATATATATTTTCCATTTAGACGCAGAGATGGGGGTGGGTGATAGCAAGTGTGAAAAATCAGGACAGGGAATGGGGGGGAAATAGGAACCTATATTTTAAAAAGGTCCAAATATCAGGACTGTTCCCTATAAAATCGGGACACCTGGTCACCTAGTGTGTGGGTAAGTGGAACTAATGATGGAAATGAGCAGTGGGCTAGGGAAGGCCTCACATGAGGGTCCTGGGAATGGACATGGCTAAGTAAGGGGCAAGCCATGGAATGTGTTTGAGGAGATGATGGAAGAGGAGTGTGACTGTAGGATAGGGCCATAAGTTATGTTTGTATGGGACTGGGAAGAGCAAAAGGAAGAAGGGGTGTGTGGGAAGGGCTGTATCAAGATTAGGGGTGTCATGATGAAGGTCTTCTATAGGGCTGGGGTGTGACTACAACCAGGGGTGGGGAGATGGGGAGAGCGTTTAGGGGCTGGTGTCAGGTAGGTGTAAGGGGGCAGCGGATGGGCCTTACCAGATCAGATTCTCTGAGCCATGAGGTTGAATTGGTGGGTAGGATTGGGGCTTTTCTGGGACATCTCCCCACTCCACCTGCCCAGCTCCATAATAGCATCCCCTGGCGGACAGCCAGGGACAAAATCTTTCTGACTGTTGGAAGCAGGGCTTCTCCCCTCTCTCCTTCCCTTGTGGTGCTCCTACTGGTGATTACCATAGTTCTTGGGTTGTGATAACAACTCTCGCTAAAGTTTCCTTCCTCTAGGCTGTCAAGAGGAAATAATCCTCCACCTCTGGTATTATATTGGTCCCCCATACAGAGGCTTTTGTGGAGGATATTGGATTTTTCTTAGAATAATACCTGAACATTACTGTGGATTGAAATAAGCCTATTGATAAACTAGTTTTTAGTCATAGTGATAGCCTTAGAAACAGAGAGAAGTTTGGGATGATGTAACTTGCACTATCATAGGTAAAGGCTCCTGTGTGTGATTTTTAAATCTGGTAACAACAATCTCAATTTGCCATCAGCTAATACAAAATGTGTCCATCTGTGATGTCCATAATGAAATAGCTGTTTTATTGTTTACCAATTTGATCCCTGCAGGATATTACTTCTGTCTTTTAATTAAAAACCCTAGAGGCATCTTCATCAGCTAAAATTGTTTTTATTTATAATCTTTTAAATAACTTGGTCAGTCCTGATATTTATTTTAATTTGCCCAAGCTTAATGGAAGTGGGCACAAAATGTTCCTGTGAAAATAATGAATAGTTTCATTTTTCCATGGTACAGAGATAGTTACTCCTGTAATAAGTATGTTCTGTATATTGACACCCTGTTGAAGGCCATCTTGGGCATATACTTCTGCACGTGGCAGTCTCATCTTTCACATGTGCACTTATGTTGTATTTTTCATGTACCTCCATCGCATGTCCAGTTTTGAAAATGTATCTTGGAGAAGTCAGTCGTACTGTGTAGCAAGGTACCAGTCAGGATGCAAAAGGCTGGTAAAACAGGACCAGTAAAAAGTAAAGTGCACCTATATGTGAGTGTTGAAATGAGCAAAGAGATGGTGTCTTTGAATGTAATATGATTAATTTCCATTTCTTAATATTTCACAACTGGACTCTACTAGCCTGTAATGAGCACAACCAATGATGTGAATAAAAACCAAGGGGACAGAATACTTCTGTTGTCCTTAGGAGGCTGAATGATAGAACAGCATTTAGTAAAATACATACAGTACTTTCTTAACAGCTTGTAACTTCCCAATATTATCCCACTGCATTCCCCAGAACTCCCAAGGAATGGACACAGAAGAAAGCTACTGCTGACAACAATGCAATGATCAATATCTTGCATTACTGTAGAAATCCTTCTGGGTTTAAAACTTTATTTTCTTGTATTTGGTAGAGATCTACAAAGAAGATGGATCTCCGCCACAGTAGCAAATATTGTGTTCAAGTTGGAGGTGGTCCCAGTGAAGAACATTAAGACTTAATCTAGGAGAGCTAAAACACAATACAAAATCACCTGGTTTTAGGATTTCAAGGCCAAAACAATTTGCAAACTTTACTATATAAGTTACAATTTGATGATAAAGTAAAATAATAACATTCATTTTCTTTTCTACAAAATGACATTTGCAATGGAGCATATATTTTCCTACAGATTCTGAGTATTTTAAGTCTCTAAGTCTCTACCTAACAGTGATATCCATGAAATTGTCATCTCATGTATGTCTAGGTCCAGAAGTGGATAAGAAATTATGAACACCCATGTTTAGGGCCGATCCAATTCCTGTTGGAGCCAATGGGACCATATTGATAAACTGCAGAAGAGAATTAGGTCAGGAAGGGTTAGGGTTCTATTAAAATACAGACATCCGGCCAACAATGCCATATTTAAATATGAAATGTAATCACTTCAGCATGGATTTGTAGTGTAGTTCAAATATAATTTTCTTAGCTTTTTTAAAAATTAAAGATACATATCTCTGTCATATAGGTATTGAAACAAGAACAAGTTCATGCACAGAGAATATATTAAAATATGTTAAGAAGATGGCCACATAAATTAAACTGGGTCTGCTATACTTATCAAATTCGAAAGCTACATTCTGAAGGTAACTTTACAGCATCACTGAAGTCACTGGGAAAATTCCCATTGACTTCAATGGGGTCAGGATTCACCCTTGCTTTTTACTAACTAGACCCCTCACAACTTGAGAGACTAACCATAGTTCAAAACAAAAATCCTGAAACAAAGAATCTGTTCATTGTCATTAGCTGAATTTTATTTTGGAGGGGGAAAATAATATTTTGGGGACAGAAGAATTCTGCCACATTATGTGCAAAATCTCAGAAGCACCATATGATGATCTCAGGTAGAAATGAACATTCTGCTATTATTATTTTTTTAATACAACATATTCAAGGATGCGGTGAGAGAAAATGGGGTGGAGAGGAACTAGAAGAAATCCACTTTAGGTTCTTCTTTAACTTATTCTAAGCAAATTAAGAGACTGAGAAAGACCTCTCTCTATCAGTCTGACACCCTGCAGACAGCATTAACTAACACATTTTACCTGTGATAATCATAAGTAAATCCAAGACTGGATTTTATCTCCTTGGAGAGGAGTGTAACTGTGTTCATCCTTATTAAAAAGCAGGATTGCAGCTCAGAATCTGGGGAAATGGTGTGAATGTGGGGAAGTACAGTGCATTTTGAAAGTACTATTTTGAATTGGATGCCATCATCAAATGGGAGCATCAGCCAAGAACTTGCTCTTTTTTAAAAAGTGAGATTGAATGTCAAGGATTTTTTTTTCCTCATAAGGAGTTATGGTTTTCTAGGTACGCTGACATTTTAATTGGTAGATTAGCTATTTAGTGCTAGAGTATATTAAGAAATTTTTAAAAAGTGCCTCACTCCTGTCTCATTTCTCTTCTTATGTCAGGCAGAAACGAGGAAGAAAAACACTAATAGGGTACTTCAACCTCATAGTCATATATTGAGTGTTGCTCCAAATAGCAGAAACCTTTTGCTTTCAGAGCTTTGGATTGTTTCCCAAAGCATCATCATTAGTGTCTCTGTTTATCTTGCTTTATCAAAACTTGGAATTTGAAGTAACATCCAATAATTCTACTTTTAGTTTAGCATTGCAAAATCTATTATTCTAAAGCTGGAATTGCATGCCATCTCCAAACCAGCCAGTTTGGGTAAGTGCTTTGAATGATGACAGAACAGAGAAGAAAGGTCTGAATGCATAATTACAGTAGTATGCAGTTAATATTACTTGATAAAGCTATGCACACACAAGTAAGAAAACATGCTTGATAAAGCAGGGTTTTTAATTGATGGAAATGAACTATAACTAGTTACAAAGGCTTATGAACTTCCCCTCTCTTCCCGAATGTCATTGTTTCAGATTTTCTTGGCAGTCTCATGTATGGTGTTTACTTCATGCATAATGATTTCCTTTCCCCCCATTCCTTGAACAGTTTTGCCTTTTCAACTAGTTACTGTTACCACCATTTAATAAGAAGGCTTTTCTTGGCTTTCTAATCGAAAACTTGCTTTTATCTTTCTTCATAAAAGAATTGAAATGGCTTTTTTCAGGTCTCTGTAGCCTCTGGGGAGATAAGGACCCTGCGGTTAACAGGATGAGAGATTTTTGTTTAGAAATTTTTATTTAGACAATGAAAAATGACCTCTGTAAACTCAAAGCTATCTTATTTTGGGGCTTTAGGCTTCTGGCAGATAAATCAATTGGGCCCTTGGGACAGCAGAGGAAAAACCTTTGCAGTAACTATGTCAGGGCAACGCAATAGATTTGTTGTGAAGATGCAGTTATGTTGAAGATAAAATGTATTTAAAATATATATAATTTTATTTTCTATTAAATATTCAGAATCTAGATACTATGGTTTTCAGCTGCTCTAAGTAAATATTTATTTCTGTGAAATGAACTGGAGAAAGGACATCTATCTATCTTATCTAATCTATCTACCAAAACAGAGTAAATATCTTAACAGTTAAATGTCCAAAATCAAATTAAAATATTTACTTATAAAATGTTATACCTGGTGTTGCTTTCGTGAATAAAAAAAGTTTCTAGTGATATCCACCTTTCATCTGCCAAATACATGGGCTTTAGACATCAGTCTTTTTCATAAATGGTTTAATTGTTGCCAGGATAATACTGTGGCTTCTCTAAAATATGCTTTAGCAAATTACCATAACAGTTTCACACCTGTATGTAACCTCAAGGAACTTTGCAAGTCCTCGCAGCATGAATTTGCACTACATGTTTGCTCTCTAAAGAACAAGTGTTGCACTTTCCGGTGTGTTCTCTACCTGTGTCATGGAGCGTGCAGATGCAGAGTGAAAAGTTATTCAGAAATAAATTGCAGATTTGACAAGGAAGCAAATGAGGAGACAGATGTTTAATAAAATGCATTGATGTGCAATAGTTAACAATTTGGTGGGTGTTGAGCAACATGGTTAAGAGACATCAGTGAAGACTTTTTAATTTTGTTATTAAAAATGAAATTACCATATTAGATTGTGGTGCAAAACAATGAAAGGCAGATTAACACATGCTAAGTTAAGGATACTTCCTCTTTGTAACTGTCAGGCAGTGTTTACCCAATACACTCCAAGCCCCTCGCCCTCTGAGTAGGTGTTGATCCTGTCTAGAGAAGCGGGTTCTGCTAACTCACTAAAATAAGCAACCCATGGCCCTGCTTGAGAGAGGTAAATGTGGCTCTCTAGTGTGTGGACTGAACTAGGGGTGCTGGAACAATTTGTATAGTGGGAGTGCTGAGAGCCATTGAATGAAATGGTAAACTCTGTGTATGATGGAAACCATTTCAAGTCAGAGGGTGCCGCAGTACCTCTTAGTTGTAGCACTTGTGGACTGAGCTGTGCTTTAACAGGAACTCTAGGAACAGCCAGTTTGGGGGCAAGGCTTGAACTAATCTTATGTTTTTACCTCAGACTTGTTTTGTTTGTTAATAAAGCCAACCCAAAACAAGGGAATGAGTTTGGACTTCATATATTGCATGGACAGTGTGGGAAGAGCTGGTTGGGACAGATACTTAATCACATTCCAATGAATGTTGATATTCCAGCATTTGAAAGTAGTTTCGACTAAGGGATTCCAGTTACATGTTTTCCTTTTTCTCAGGAGAACACCTGTTCTTAAAGGTCAAATTTCAGAAATTAACCCGAGTCCCATGCTGCATATCATAGTGCTACTACTTGGCTTTCAGGCCCACCAGTGTAAGTTGTGGCAAGCTATTTTAGAACATACTGTGCTCCATGGAGCATCAAACATTGTTAAGACCACTAATGCCTACTGAAGTTATCAGAAATACCACCTTGATTCAGCTCTAGAAATGCTATCTTCCACCATCTCTGTATATTTGGGGGGTTATCATGAAAATGTATTAAGGTTGTAATAATCGGTACAAGAGAAGGTACATTCAAATACATTTATTTACTGTAAGTCTGATCACTTTGCAATTAAAGCACTTGATAAACAAGACCACCCCCGAAAACTGAGCCAAGTGAGATATTACTGAATGCCCATTTAGCATTTCTACTATAGCGACCACCGTTGATGCTCCAATTATTGGATTGTGTTACTTTAAGGTGAAAAAAACCCTTTAAGAGAATATTTTTGTTTTCTCATTATTGCAAATATTAGCCTGAACATTCAAAATTAAGTTACACTTTACAACAAAAATACAAGTACTATATAACATGAGACTGCACAGCTAAAGACAATCAGATAACTTTGATTCTTGCCCTATTCACTGCCAACATTCCATCCTGCACACCTTTCACATCTTATGTGTAAGATGGGACATATCTGACATGAATTTCTGTACGGACTTCAAAAATTTTGAAGCCAGTAGTGCCAATCATCTTCAGTCCATTTTATTTGCATATGTATTTTGCTGACGTCAAGGTATGCTGGAGCACAGGCAGAGTTCATGACTTTGGTTTTGTCTGTAATATATAACAGTTGATTCTTTTGACATGCCTATCTGGCTTAGTTTTTGTTCCTGCCTCTATATGGTTAACAACTTAAGATACAGTGGGCCACATTCTCTACTGGTGTAACTCCATCGATTTCCATTCAAAGTTCCCAGTGTTTTTATAAGCATTAAATAATTTTGCCTTGCAACATTACACTGAGGGAGACTACGAAAGTTTATGCTTCAAAACTTTATAGTTAGTCTTTAAGGTGCCACAGGACTTTGTTACCTCTAGTATTATGCATTAATTCTAGTTATTATTATTGCCCACATTTTACAGAGCGGGAAGCTGAGGCACAGAGTGTTGAAGTCAATGATTTTTTGGCAGAACCGAGAATAGAACCCAGCTTTCCTGTGTCTAAAACCAAGTGCTATGGAATGGAGTGCATAGTCTCATTATTGAAATAATTAATTTAATAAAAACAAGTTCAGGACTGTAAGAGACAAAGATTTGAAGACCTTTGTTCGGGCTTTGTAGATTGACTCTTTTGGACTCTGAGTGCGGGATTCTCAGTTACACTAAGACCCCTCTGGCCGTATTAAAGGGTGTTTAAAGTGGACTAAATTACATTACACCCATTTTAATGCCCCATTTCCCCCATTGAAGCAATATAACGGAGCCTTACTGTAAATGAGAATCAGGCCTTCAGATTAATAGAAATCAATTTGCAAAGCTTTGTCCATTCTTGGGCGTTTAACACAAGAAATGAAGAGAGGTATTTGGTGGACAGGCCTGTTTCAGAAACTCAGATGATCCCTGGTATTAATTGCTGGTGAGAATATGCCTGCTAAGACCCAGTGACCAAGTGGTTGCATTAAGCAAAAACAAAAATACAGTGATTAGAAGGAGTAAGGCAGCAAATCATTTCCCTGGCAGATTTTATTATGCAAGCAGTGTGTATACTGTAATAAAAAACAGTATTTTTTTCCTTCTGAGCATTTGACTTTCTCATGAAACCTCAGTTTTGTCTGAACTGGGCCCACATGCTGGTTCATGTCCACATAACTCATCCTTTACAGTCACAGACTGATGTGACACAGGGTAATAGAAAGTGATGCATTGCCTGAATTTAAAGGAACATGGGCTATTTCTGGGTTTGCTGTGCAGTAAGAGATTTGTATCAGATTTGAAGCAAAGCTAACCAAGCAGACAGAGCAGTAAGATATCTACAGCTTCCATTAATCAGTATATACTGTGCTGTGTCCCCCCCCCCCCCCCACCTCACGCCATCCTCACCATCTAATTCTATTTGCTTGGTGCATTTTGAAGCTAAGACACATACACAAGGTAATCTCAATGACCATTTACAGTGCTTCTCACTTCATTGTTCTTGCATTTAAAGTTTAAGAATCATTCTTCACTAAACCAACTTAGTTGTAAATCACTAATGTGAATAGATAATATTAAAAATAGAGATGTAACTTGGATTTCATTTAAAATTGTATTAGTGGAGTCTTTGTTTTGTGTTTACAATGTCCTTGTTTTGACATGACATTTATAATCACAGAGACATCACAACACAAAATTCATGCAAAACCAACATAGCTATTAGTAGCAGATGTGGCTCAGTGGTTTAAGAATCTGTTTTGAAATGAGTGGAGTGCTTTTAACCAAGGATTCAAATCTTGATAGGTCAGTTTACTTCACTGAAAGGTAGATTTCTGCAATTTATTGGGGTGGGTCATTAAGAAGAGACCTTAAAAAGTAAGGTTCTTTATATTGTGCATGAACATTAAAGAGCCTATGACACTTTGAGAGTAATGTTTTCCCTGCTGTCCTTGGCCTCTCGATCTGGATCATATCTGAAGGGATGGATAGAATTTCCAGACACACATTTCTAACCTTTAGAAAGAGAGTTGATGTCAAATACAACTGATGATAGCCGTGCATCAACCCAGCCTTTATTTCTGATAAATCCAAGTTTACTTGTGTTATCTGAGTATATTATCCTTGCTTTGTTAATCTCAGCTGAAAGGCCATGTATTAACTAATAATGACCTTGGTGCAGAATATTTCAATAAACTGAATGTGTTTCATAAATTATCTTTATTTTTTTTAAAACAAATTGCTCTTGACTCTCTGACTCCTATCTTGATTTTGGTTATCCTGTAATTCTCTTGATGGAAACACCATTGGAAAAAAACATTCTTTTGATGTTTGAACAAGAAATACTGTATTGAAAAAGCCTTTTAAAAACCTATATGTTTTTAAAGATTTTTTTTTACAGTACAGTATTCCTTCCATTAAGAAATGTCATACTCAGTCTCCCCACCATAATATTACCTTCTATCACCTATTTTTTCAGTATGCTATATAGATTTTTAAAAGGCTTTTCATAGGAAAGTACTTCTTGTTAAAAATATTTTCCCTCCATGGTGTTTCCAGCAGGAAACTGGCAGGATAACCAAAGTCTAAATGGGAAACAGAGTCAGCAGCAACTCATTTTAGTAGGAGAAATGGAGACACATTCAGTTTGCTGAAATATTCTGCAACAGGGCCCTCCACTTGTTAAGACTAACCTATTTATTGAGACTGACACAGCAGAGACAATATAATGCCTTAACACAAGTATACTTGGAATTATCAGGCAGGTTTTGTGTGTTTATAAAATATTTTTATAGTACAGGGCTTCTTGTTTAAAAATATCATAAAAATGCTTTTTTCCCATGATATTTCCATACTAGTGCATGTGATACAATATTGCATATGATACAGAACCCTTCTAGTGATGAGGACTCCTTCAGAAATAGAGCCAGCTCAAACCACCTGACCATATTCAAAAGAAAGATGAGAATTTGTTTTCTAAGGTTTGAAATCCTAATCTGGCAAACACTATCAACAGTAGACTCCCCCGCGCACACACTCTTTGGGGTAACCCCACAGATACTCAGATCTTCAAAGGAGAATCTGTTAAAAATGTAGCAGTCTTCAAAGGGGGAACACCACCCTCAGCAATATAAAGTACTTTAAAGTGGGAGCCTACCAGCAGTATGAAATCTCAGAGGAAAAAATCCCAGAGCACTGTGAAAATTTGTAAGAGAGCAAGCCCTCCTTCTTTAACACACAGTATGCTATTATTTTCTTTAAAAAAGATCTTTTCATGTACTGTGTACATTTTATAATTATGGAAAGGATCTTATTTCACCAGAATCGGATAGAACTCTCCCCTATTTAACAAATACTGATAAAAGAAAAGCATGATAGAGGAAACAATGACTCCCCCCCCCCCCTTTTTTTTTTAGCTCAACTGATATCCAGGAACTCTACTACTACTACTTAGTTACTGGATAGGTTTTTTTTCATCTGCAGAACTCAACCACCTTCAAAAAGTGAAATGTAGAACTTGAGACACAGGGAGGCCAAGTAACTTGCCCAAGAAGCAAACGATGGGCATTGTGCTTTACAAATAGATTCTTGCTCTGATCAGTTTAGAGACTCATTGAGTCTGTTCAGCCCTAACAAAAAGCCAAAATATAAGGAAAATCCAAACTGTGTGTGTGTGTGTGTGTATGTATGTATGTGTGTGTGTGTATGTATGTATATATATAGATATAGATATAGATATAGATATATAAGACATAGGTGTAATACATATACTCTGTATGTGTGTGTATAATATATAGTTATAAATTATCTGAGTGTCTCACAAACAGTAGTGAATTCATCTTGTGAGATAGGGGAAAAGGGGAACTGAGGCAAAGACCTATTACATGATTTGCTCAAGGTTACACAGTTAATCTGTGACAAAGCCAATAAAAGAAGTCAGTTCTCCTGAGTTTCAGTACAGTGCCTTCACCACAAAACCATCCTCCTTATTTTATACATCAGATGTAAACTTCAGAAATACATACTACAGAAGTATAGGAATCAACACACTAGCTCAGACAATCTAAGCTAGATCCTGCCTCAAGAAGCATCCAGAGGAAGCTGGAATAAAACACTTGATATGCATCAGCCTATCATGCAAAAATGCTTCTACCCCCCCCCCCGCCCACGTTGTAAGTTTATAGCCTGAACAGTGAATTTTGTTAGTATAAGCTTTTGACTTGTTGCAGACATGTTAGGAGTAACTTAACTTCACCACAAGGGGTGAAAATATCATGGTCTTTCCATCTGTCTAGTATTATTTCTTTTTTCACAATGTCACATGGTTTGTAATTTTTTTCAACAATGCAAGTTTACAATCTTTAGTATTTTGTCCTTCATATTATTTGATAGTTTATTGGATTTCCTATTCCTAAAATGATCAGTAAAAAAAATATGATGCCTAGTAGCAATTGTACAATCATATGGAGGGGAAAGGACTCTTTAACTGCAACTGACAAATCGCTTTACACTGTTCTGATGCTGTAATGTTCTGATATTTGCCACATTTTATAATTTTAAAAATTGGACTGATATCTCTGTTTTGAAGTTACACAGATGTATCCAGTGGGTGATGGTTGGCTTGACACCAGTAAGTAAACTTACCTTATTCAGCAAATTAAAGCTGTATTTTGTCACAAAACCTTGATAGTTCATACACATATTCAGCATCACCAACTGGTAAATACACTTACCATGTCAGGAGACGAAGCAAATAGATAAGTCCAGGGATATTTTTAGAATGCTTCCATGTGTTTGTAATTTTCGGAGGTAGGTAAATTTTTCCCATTAAGAGATCTGACATTCATTCTCCCCACCAACATATTACTAATAACATTTTCTCAGTAGTAAATATAGGTTTCCTTCTAGCCTCAGATTGCTAGGTGATCCTGTTCTATAAGCTAACCCCAGGGTCCAGAAAGTGCACAGAATCATTTGGATTCTTCTTTGTAGTTTTATGATCTCAGCCATTAATTTTTTTCCCCCATAGTATGACAAACATGTTTTGGATCCTTGATTCAACCACATTTAGACAGCTTCCAGGGACCGTACCAAGCTCAGAGCAATACCACTTATTTTAATTATTGCCAACCACCTGTGGAAGTCTTATCATCAGACAAAGTGAAAAAGCTACCTTCTCTGGGTGAGTCTGGGGAGAGGAGGGATTGGCTTGGGAAATGTCCATTGAATATGTGCATTGATGTAACTAACAGTTTTGCTTGGTGAAATATAGTTTGTTTGCAGAACAAAAGAAGGGTCTTCACTGATGTCAGTCCACCTGAATCTATATTCTGTTAAACACTGAATATCCTGTCACCCTGTTCATGCAAATCCACTTTCCTACTCGCCTCTTTTTCCTCACTCAGTCAAAGTCGCACACAGGAATACAAGAGTTTAGTCATAATGGGCTGAGGTAATTCTTGGTGAAATTCTATTGAATTCAGTGGAGTTACAGGAGAGGTGAATTTGGATCAGTAATACTAAGGGGTCGGGAAGGATTTTTAAAAAAAGAATCTTACTTCATCCTACTTATGCAAAATTTACAAAGGTACAGTCAGAAGGCTGTGATTCCTGAGTTTTATAACTTCTGTTATCTGTGTATATATAGTGTCGCAGCTTTAACCAATAGTCTCAGAACGATAACACATTTCTCACTTTAGAACAAAGAGCCGTCACCTTCAAAAAATGAAATACTTGAGACACACTCTAATGTTCCAACCCAAAAGAAAATAAGATGACTCTAAGTTTCCTGAATCCTCTCCCAATTATATTTCATTTAATAACATTCAGTGAAATATCTGGTGGCAGGGGAAATGAAACTACATGATTTTATGGGCTCATTCATCAAGAACTAATTGAAGCTTTCATACAGTTTAGTGCTGATAAAACACTGTAACAATAAACAATAACAAAATTCACCAGAGAAGGATTTGTTTTGCCAGAAGGAAAATGGTTCAGTTTCATCCTGGGGATTCCTGGTTAAAAGTGTCTCCAATTTAAAAAGGGATAAGCACAAACTCCTGTGCATAATGACAGGGTGGGAGCTGTGGCAAATGTATTAGTATTGCTCCAGTGGAGCTATTCTTATTGTAAGTATTTGCTATTGTAAGTGACTGAGCCAGGATGCATAACAACCAATAGGATTTTTTAAAGTTTGATTTTTTTTTAAAGCAGTTCCCATGTAGTATTTACTGGAAGGAAATTACAGTTTAAGAGTGAACTTTAGTTAAGTTCTGGCTCTCAATACACCAACTAATCATAGATTTATTGAGTTCAAGAAAATTGCTTTTCTTTATTATGTTCCTTTGCAGAACCAAACTGTTCTTAAAATTACCGTTCTTTTAAGCAAATGCTATAGCAATGCCATGTCAATGTTTAAATGATGAAATAAAATATGGTTCTCTTTTATTTCTGATTTTTTTTCTGAAAAAAGTTTTTGGGAGATACAACAACATAATGAAATGTATCAAGAATATGTTAGCCTTGACTTAAGGAATGTAAAGATGAAAGTTTCTGCCATTGGTGGAACTGGAGGCAGCACTGTGATCTAGGGCACTGGACAAGTTATCAATGATAATCCTGCCTCTGCAACAGGGCAGCTGCATGTCTGTGTGCAAGTGACTTTACCTCGCTGTACCTCTGTTTCTTCTCCCTCACACCCTTTGTTTGTCTGGTCTATTTAGGTTGCAAACTCATCTGGGAAGGGAAAGTTTCTTGCTATGTGTTAGTGCAGTGCCTTGCACAGTGGGTCTTGGTCTGGGCTTTTGGATCATACCATAATGCAAAATTAATTATAATAGTGTTGCTCCAAATTACAGAATACCTATGGGACTTCTCACTTGTACCAGAAAAAATTATTAAACTGTAAAAATTGTACTGGCTCATGTGCTTATTAGGCTTGATTCTGTACCCCATTTTGCAGGTTTATTTGTCAATGCAACTGCATTGATTCTAACATAGTTCAGTATATTGGCTGATCGTGCAGTAGTATTTTTATAACTATGTGAGAATTGTTGATTAGGTATTCGTTTATCAGAGGCTTGGACAGTACACATACATACTTGATATTTAAAGAGCAGTTCCACAATGACAAATAAATCCCTAAAAAAGGGCATCATGGTGTTTCATATTTATTATTACTCATATAAGTCCAGTTCACATTTCAGTGATTTATTTCAGTTTGCAAGTAAAATAATTTTTTGCTAACTGCCAGCAATGCAAATTCCATGTGGTTTCTGAAAGTCAACTTGGGTTCTATCCTTCCTATGTGTAGTCATCAACAATATAGATTCTGTAGACCTTATTCTGCCCTCAGTTATACTTGTGTAATCCCACTGTCAAATTTAAGACCCCAGTTACACCTGTGCTATCCCACTGGTCCTTTAGTACAACTTTGTAGCTGTAATAAAAGCTTAATTTTAAGTGGAAACAGTCACATTTGAACCCAGTTTTTGAACAGCCAAGACTCAGGGCTGTTCTGAAGTGGGCTTTCTACTTTTGCTTATGATTAAGAGAGAGGCAATTTTTCAGAATTTACATCAGTATCTGTTTTTGCAGGTGTTGTTTGAAAGCCTCCAGGTTTGGTATTGTTTGATCTGGGTTTTGGTTTGGGCCAATCCCTAGCTCTCATGCCCCAGGATGTCTGTGAGCTGGTACTGCTACTAATGGTTGCTGCCTTTGCCCACATAGTAAACAGTATCTAAGCGCATCCCCCTTGAGCTGGTGGTATAAATTCGATCTGGAGGAGAGACACCTACATTAGCTCTAACTAGTTCATTAAAAATAGAAGCAAAGCCATGGCAGTTCAAGAAAAGGTGTGTGGGGGGGGGGGGAGGGGTGTAGCTTCCTTGATATGATCCCATCCAAGATGCTATGTACACATCTGGCCCTTCTGCCACTTGCACCAGTTGACTACACTTCTATTTTTGACACACTATCTTGATCAGGGCTAACACAGATATGTCTCCTTGAGCTGGAATTTACACATTCAGTTCAAAGTGC
The DNA here is from genome assembly GCA_032164245.1 of Sternotherus odoratus. Lineage (NCBI taxonomy): Eukaryota > Metazoa > Chordata > Testudines > Kinosternidae > Sternotherus > Sternotherus odoratus. The sequence goes on from JAVMKO010000003.1 coordinate 59,075,051, forward strand.
AGCCACACCCTTAGTCACTGTTTGTAAAGGACTTGGATCAACCTTGAGACTGAAAAGTATTGTATAACATGGATTTATGATAATGAAATTGTGCATGTCAGTGTTTGGTCACATGTTCTTCATTTCATTTACAAATGGTATTCATAAATAAAACTCTGACATTTCACAGTAGTGCTGGCAAGCCACAACATGCCGACAATGGAGTATGAGTTCTACTGGCATAACTACGTGCTCAGGATATATATGAGTTCTACTGCCAACATTTAGTCAGCAGCAGCTCTATGCTCTCTGGACATTACTTTCTGTGTGTTGATCGGTTGCTTACCCCAAACACGTTCCTCCCCTTTCCATCATTCCACTGTCTGTATCACTTTCTCCTGTCCTCTGTCTCCTTCACTGTCACTTCCTGCTTCTTTGTGACTGTTCTCCCAGGTGTTGGCCAAGATGGCTTCCAGAGTTAAAAGCTTGAATCTCTAGACCTTGAACTAAAGCAACAGGCTCTCAAGCTGGAACCTGTACTGCATCCTTATCATCTATAGATGGTGGACAGAGGGGCCACATATCAGACAGTGAACCTGTGAATGACACTTGCTCCCACTAACTTATCCCCATCCAATGAACAAGCCATCATCACCATAATAATTTTGCTTACATGTTGCATGCCTTTCCCTGTCGTTATCTTTCTAGAGTGTCTTTCTTCAGCACGGGGGGGAAGGCTTCTTGAGGCTGTACAGTGCCTAGCACAGTGATCCATGTTTTGGAATCTTTTGGTGCCACAATAATACAAATAAATAATAAAGAATTCAATACATGTATTAATGTTTCTCTAGGAACATAGAATTGGAAAGGATTTCCTGTGTCATCAAGCCCTATGCCCTGCTATCACAGGCAACTCTGACATATAATACTATTAATAAATTTATCAAGTTCCACCTTAAAAACAATTTTTGAATATAGTATGCGATCCAATGTTATACATTCTGAACTTTTTAAGAAGAGCGTTTTAAAGCCTTGACACTGTCATCTCTCCTCATGGTGAGTAGTGCCATGCCTTGATTTCAGTGGGACTACTCTGAGGGAAAGTTACCACTCATTGTAAAGACAGTACGTAGAAGGCCCTAACGTTTTCCATTTTCTAAGTAATTGGGTTAAGTAAATGTGTGCACCTACTTTTTTTCTCTTAAATTATAAAATATACTAGACTTTCATTTCATTTTAGTTTTACTAAAGTATCTATGATCTTTTGGTTACATTCTGTCTTCTCAACCCAAGCTAGGATGCTTGTGCTGGCAGACTTTGTTTGCCAGGTATGAGCAGCTGTTTTAAAAAAAGGTGAGGTTTATAAAAACACACTTAGAATTGAAGGATTTTTTTACTCCTCGTCCAACCCTTGAGCTCCATATTCTCCTCTTTGAAGGTGATTAGACCACGCCAGCAGAGATGGATGCTGCTGCTCTTGAATGAGCAAGCTACTGATCAACATGCAAATGTCACAGAGATTACAGCTCTCTACAGTGGGTGAGCAAACTATTTGGAGCCTAGTTCTCCTCTCAGTTTACAATAGTACAAATGAGGAGTAAATCCATAGAGTTCAATGGATTACAGAGATGTGAGAACAGGGTCAGGCTCCTGGACCAGTATGACACTATCAAGCAATATTGGATCAGTTTGGTCCTGGCTTTCATTGTTTTGATATCCATTTTAAGATGATTTAAATTAACCAAACCATTAAAAACATCAATTACAATTAATCACAAGTTTTTTTAAAAAATTGTGATTAAACACAGATTTAATCACACTGTTAAATGATAATAGATTACCATTGATAAAGATTGTCCTAGCTACAGGGCCAGCTCTGTCCTCTCTTCTGGTGTATCTGAGTATATCCCTCAGATATTAGGTTTGATCCCCCCAGGTTGGGTATTGGGTTAATATTGGGTTATAAATTAGCTTTTAACACTCAAGAACAAGATTTTGGTATCACCATGGATAGTTATCTGAAAACTTCAGTGCACAACAGTGGTCAAAAAGGTTACTAGGATGTTGGGAGCTATTAGGTAAGAGATAGAAAACAAGACTGGAAATATCATAATGCCTCTATATAAAGTCTATAGTGTGTCCACACTTTGAATACCGTTTCAAGTTCTGGTTGCCCCATCTCAAAAAGGATATAGTGGAACTGGAAAAGGTTCAGAAAAGAGCAAGAAAGATGATCAAGTGTATGGAAAGGCTTTCATATGAGGAAAGATTAAAAAATTAAGGTTGTTCTGCTTAGTAAAGAGATGACTAAGAGGAGATATGATAGAGGTCTAAAAAATCATGAATGATGTGGAAAAATGAACAGAGAATTGTTACCCTCTTCCAACAATACAAAAACCAGAGGTAACCTGATTAAATTAACAAACAGTAGGTGTCAAACAAATCAAAGGAAGAATTTTTTGACACAATGCAAAATTTACCAGTGCAACACATTGCCTTGGGATGTAAGGATGGCCAAAAGTATACCTGAATTTAAAAAATAACTGAATAAATTTATGGAGGATAGGTCCATCAACAGCTATTAACTAAGATGACCAGGGATGCAACCCAACGCTTGGGACATTCTAAACCTCTGACTGCTAGAAGTTGGGAGGAGAAAACCGGGATAGATCACATTGCCTATCTTGTTCTGTATGGTCCCTGGGGAGCTCTGGTACTGGCCACAGCTGGAGACAGGATAATGGGCTACATGGACCTTTGGTCTTGCAAGATGATGTAAAGTGAAAATTCTCTTGTAGGTCATATAGTTGGTGCATCTCTGATTCTTTTTCAACATCACAAATATGAAATTCAGTGTACAATTTTTTTTAAAAAAAAAGATTTATTTTGGTAATTTACCTAACTTAAATAGTGCAATATAAATTAAATATGGTGAATCAAACTAAAAATGAACTTTATTAACTCTTTAATCATCATTATAGTAAAACATGTATCCTGACCTTCATTGCAATACTGTTCTATATCTTATGTCCTGCCTTTTGTTGTCATTTTTGGACCTTTCTGTGGCTTTAGGTCAGTGGTGGGCAACCTGTGGCCTGCAGGCTGTACGTGGCCCACCAGGGTAATCTGCTGGTGGGCCGCCAGACAGTTTGTTTACATTTTCATGGCTGCCCGTAACTCCTGGTGGCCACGGTTCACCGTTCCCAGCCAATGGGAGCTGTGGGAAGCAGTGGCCAGCATGTCCCTGAAGCCCGTGCCGCTTCCCACAGCTCCCATTGGCTGGGAACAGTGACCTGCAGCCACTGGGAGTTGCAGGTGGCCAGGCAAATGTAAACAGTCTGGTGGCCCACCAGCGGATTACCCTGACGGACTGCGTGTGGCCCACGGGCCGTATGTGGCCCCCAGTGCTGTAGGTGGTTGAATTACACTGGGCTGTTCCCCAGGAGAGTTGTATTGTTACAGTTTTGCATGACTGAGATAAATATTTTTGATGGAATGAGTTATAGGAGCAATAGTCATTGCAATTTCTTTCTGAACTACATAAAACATATGAGTTAAAATACTGCCAAGCTTTCTGGTCTCCTCTACTTATATAAATCCACTGAAAGGGCATCTGCCAAGAAGTATTACTTGGTATCTAACAAATATTTTTATTGGTATGTAAGTCATGTTAGAACTTCTTATTTTACACTTTATGATGTGCTGCTACATTAGCACATTCCCTATATGAAAATCTAATTCTATAAAGTGTCATTCTCAGTAAGCTCTCAAATATTTGTTGTAAGTCTTGAGTCAAAGGCTGGCAAGTAGCCCAATGAATGTATAAATCATACTTAAATATCTGAAGTTTCCAAATGTGTGGTCTGTTTATTAGGAAATATAATTGTAATTTGGGAAATTGGCAGAGCATCCTTGTGCCTTATTATCAACAGTCACTATAGTTAAACACAATTATCTGACCTGATCTTTGCTTTATGTATCGCATGGTGTTTACCTTACTAGGGAGGTACAGTCTGCAGATGCTCATTAACTATCCTGTATCAATGTCTGCCAAATGTGAACTCCCAAGCATCAGGGGCCCAATCCTATAAAATGTTAAGCATCTTCTACAATGTGTTGCATTGCCTGAGCTCAGTGCCTAGAAGAATGGCCTAAAGGTGATCCAGGTTGTCAATTTAGATATCTATTGTACAGTCTTGAGTCAAGTAGGCCCAACTCCTCAAAACCATTTATGCACTTAACTGGCAGTTAGGTGCCTAGATACCTTTTGAGGATATGGGTCAGAGTAACTTGGTTGGAATATGTGGGCCGTGCAAATGAACACTAGGCCAAACTTCAGGTTTCCCAGACCTGAAGAGCTCTGTGTATCTCAAAAGCTTGTCTCTCTCCCCAACAGAAGTTGGTCAAGTAAAAGAGATTACCTCACCCATCACGTCTCTCTCATAGTCTGGGACTAACATGGATAAAGCAACACTGTGTATTACAGATTAAGTGTCAGACTCCTATTCCACTTGGTTGGATGAATGTCTTAAAGTGGACCCTTCTGGGATACTGTTTTTTGCTTTGACTTTTTCTCCAGGACATCTTCCTTTCAGGTCTGTCTCTTTTCTTTCTTAAATACTATTTCTGCTTTTGTTGCTGTTAGATCTCTCTCCTTCTTCTTGACCTATCTCCTCATTTTAAAAGACGATTCAGTGAAGCAGCACTGGCACTCTTGTGCAAACTTTTCAGAATGAGTATATTCCGAATTTATTCTGCACTATTTCATGCACATAGCATGTGTAATAATTACAGGTTCCAATCTGAGTATATAACTTGACTTATATGTTTGTGTAGTTGCTTTAGTAGAAATGCAAATGTTATGTATTTAACATGCAAATGAAGTAAAATAAATAAAATGCAGGAAATCTGTAGTCTATTTCAAAAGTAATTGGGATCATAGAATCATAAAAATGAAGGGCTGGAAGAGATGTCAAGAGGTTCATCTAGTCCATTCTCTGCACTGAGGCAGGATTACATGTACGTATGACCCAGCGGTGGATTTGGGGTTTTCGGGAAATGGGGTCAGGAGACAGGGGCTTACCTTGCTCCCTGGCAGGAGCGCTAGGTGGGCAGACCAGGTTGGGATATGGGGGCACCCCAATTGGCCAGAGCCCTTGGGCAGGGATCACATTGACCCTGTGGCTAATCCGCCACTGCCTAAACTGGTGTTTATGTAACCCAGGAGTGGGTAAACTTTTTGGCCTGAGGGCCACATCTGGGTGGGGAAATTGCTTGCAGGGCCATGAATTTAGAGCTGGGTCAGGGGATTGGGGCGAGGGGGGCAACGCAGGATGTGGGAGAGGCTGTGGTGTGCAGGAAGGGGCTCAGGGAAAGGGGTTGGGACAGAGGAGGGGTACAGCTTGTACGAGGGGGCTCAGGGCAGGGTGTTGGGGTGCAGGAAGGGGTGCAGAAATGGGTTGGGGTGCAGGTAGGGGGCTCGGGGCAGGGAGTTGGGGTTCAGGAAGGGTTTGGGCTCTGGTCTGGCACTACTTCCCCGGAGCAGCTCAGGGTGGCAGCGATACACAATGGTGCCAGGGCAGGTTCCCAACCCCAGACCTTGGCCCTGGCCCCAGGAAGGATCTGGAACCGCATATCTGTGGCCCCTGGGTACTTCCCTCAAAGCTAACCCTAACTGTAGTTTGCCCACCCCGATCTAACCTGTTCTTAAAAGCCTCTTACATTGGGATTCCACAATCTCCCTTGGTAAAGTGTTCCAGTGCTTAACTGTCCTTGTAGGTAGAAAGTTTTTCTAATATCCAAACTAAATATTGCTTGCCGCAAACTAAGCTGATTACTTCTTCTGCTCCCCTTGGTAAAAATGAAGAACAATTAATTACCATGCTCTATATAACAATATTTTACATATTTGAAAGCTGTCATGCCTTAGCCGGCTCATCTCTAAACTAAACACACCCATTCATTCAACCTAATGTCATGGGTCATGTTTTCTACACCTCTTATCATTTCTGTTGTTCTCCTCTGGACTCTCTCCAATTTGTTCACATCTTTCTTAAAGTGTGGTTCCCATAACTGGACATAGTATGCCAGCTAAGGCCTTAGCAGTGCTGAGTAGAGCAGAACAATTACCTACCATATCTTACATATGACACTCCTGTTAATATATCCCAGAATTATTTTTGTTTTTTCTCAACAGCATCACACTGTGATTTCTATTCAGTTTGTGATTCACTATAGTGCTCAGATCCTTTTCTGCACTACTGCTGCTTAGCCAGTCATTCCCAAATTTGGTTTTGTTCATTTGATTGTCCCTTGCTAAATGCAGTACTTTGCACTTGACTTTAATGACTTCAGATCAGTTCTCCAGTGTATCAAGATCATTTTGAATTCCAATCCTGTCCTCCAGAGTTTTTGCAAACCCTTAGTAATGGTTAATAAGTATTCAGAAGTCAGGTTTGTCAGAGAAAAGACAACAATTTCTATTAACTGCATGAACACTCTTCTCAGTCTGAGGCTTAATACATGTATTGCGGGGAGGAGGGGGGGAAATTACGGCCCGTGGGTCACATCTGGCCCACAGGACCATCCTGTCGGGCCCCTGAGCTCCCGGCTGGGGGGCTACCCCAGCACTCCCCTCCTTTCCCTGGAGTTATGTAATCGCGGTGGGGTGCATGCTTCTGCAGATCAGCGGTGGGTGTGGGTGCATGCTTCTGCAGATCAGCGCAGCAGCATATCTGGCTCCAGACACTGCTCTGAGTGGCATGGGTAGGGGGCCAGAGCCAGGACTGGGGGGTTGGATAAGGGGCAGAGGGTCTTGTGGGTTAGTCAAGGGACAGAGATTGGATAGGTGTGGGAGTACTGGGGGGCCTGTCAGGGCATGGGAGTACAGAGAGCACTTGGTAAGAAAACTGAGTTAAGCTTCTCACTGATTATTATTGCAGATTCAGTTTTCAGGGGATCTTATGAACCATAGGCACTGACTTTGTGGGTACTTTGGGGCCACTGGTAGCCACACAGGTCAGTGCCTAGCATCCCCTCCCCTTCCAGCATCTCTAACCTGCCAGTGACCCCACCCATCAGCTCCTTTCCCTTCCTCCCAGTGCCTCCTGCCGGTTGCAGATCAGCTGTTCCATGGCATGCAGGAGATGCTGGGAGGAATTGGGACGAGCAGGGGCAGGAAGAGGCGGGGGGAGGAGGCAGAAAGAAGTGGGCATGGGGAGGTGGCTTAGGGGAAGAAGTGTAGGGGGCCAGGGTCTGAGGAGGAGCAGGAGTTGAGCACCCCCTGGCAACTGGGTAAGTCATTGCCTATGTAGTGAACAATATGACTGGTTTTGGTTTGTTGAGATTTTCACTCTGCATTTTGCTTTATGTTCAAGGTTGTAATAAACCTGGAAACAAAAAGTGAAAATCAGCTATCCCTGTTGCCCCCCCCAAGATTTACATTAGTTCAAAACAGTGTTACTCCTCTAATTTTCAAATAGTTTCCACCTCAAACCATAAATTGTCACCCCATTATTTCCTTGGGATCTTCTTGAAAGTGGGTTCCAGCCCATGGATTTATGTGCAAATAAATTCCTTAGTCTCTAAGGTGCAACAAGGGACTCCTTGTTATTTTTGCTGGTACAGACTAACACAGCTACCACTCTGAAACCCCATCCCCGCTGTGGACACTGATGCCAAGTTAAGTCCATTCTTATCTTCCTGCCTTCTCCTTCCCAAGTATGTAAACACTGCTTTTGGTTCTGCTGCTGCTGGATCTACGGCCATTCTCTCATTTCAGGGCCTGATGTGCTGTAAAACAAGTGATTTGGGGAGAGGGGAGTAGATGAGAAAGGTAAAGAAGAGAGCATGAATACGATAATTGAGAAGAGTGCAAGTCCAGAAACTTTATTTTGTAAGAAGACTATTATAAATATTTTGAACAATCTGAAATTAATAGCTGAAACTTCCAGCATCCAAATGAGGTCATAAGAGGAAACTGGATTATTTGTATATAATTGTGCTAGCGATACCTGAGCTTTTATGTATTTGTAAGGGCCAAATGCTTCAAAGCACTGCTTCACAAGAGGCCAGTGGAATGTTTTCATTGTTGCAGTAATGTAATTAGAAATCTCATAAGCAATCAAGCAGCAAAATTCTACACCAGCTGTAAGCAACTAAAACAAAAAGTGACACATAGGCCGGCAAGTAATGAATTACAATAATCCAGGTGAGGAATAACAGACAAATGTGTGAGTGTTTGGGTGTCCCCAAGAGACAAGATGGGATAGAGGCTGGAAATGATCCTAGGAAATGATCCCAGTAATAAGCTGGCCTTGCAACCTGATTAATGTAGACATCAACCACTGAGCTTGGAATAAACAATAATTTGATGTTGTGAGCCCAGAGAGTTTTGGAGGGCACAGTAGATGTCAAAATAAACTATCTAGAACCTAGAGAGAATATAAAGACTGATGCTAAAGAGACCTGATGAGTAATAATTTTTACTCTGTCTACATTTAGTTTTAGAAACTTGGAAGACGTCCAAACCTAAATATCTCAGGGTTACTTATTTAACCAAAAAAATTCATTATGGAAGGTTCAGGGATCAAAAGATAGATCTGGGCATTACCCCAGCAAAACAACAGTTGAAGCCTATTTATGGGATCTAAGCAAGCCACAAACTAGAAGATCTGAGTACAAAGGAAAACACATGTCTTTACTTCTTAAACACTCATATTCTTTAGAAATAACTACATATTCCCCAAATATTGAGATTTTAAAAAATCCTCATGGGTAATCCATTGAGTTCTAGGGTTTTAGATTAAGCCTTGAGTTTATACTGGCAAAAATGTGCTTCGACATGGAGAGTTTGCAATCATATCAGTCTTCAAGTTTCTAAGAGAATCAGCTATTAAAAGATCTAGGTTGTCACACTTCAAACCCTGAAAGCTACTCACAATCTCATTTTCTCTGGATTCAAGTAAAAGAAACGGTTTTTTATGGAAGTATCAGAGAATCTGAGTTTCTGAATATCTCAGAGCATCTCTGGGGGGGGGGGCAGAGTTAAGATTGACTGGGAACCTTGTTTGAGAAATGTAACAATAACTCTGGCTTACCTGGTTTTCTAGATATATTTAAACAATATATTTAGGCAGGAAATTCTTGAGCTAATATGTGGTGGAGATTGTTGCCCTATTGTTGCAATATCTAAATTGAAACTATAATGGATAAAGAAAATACATTAACTGTAGCATCTTCTTCTCTGGTCTATTAGGGCAGATAAGTTATAGGGAATGGCATGTATGAAAAATAAGAATAAAAAGACATACACTGAGAGATGGGTGACCAACAAAACAGAGACAAGAAATGCCCTTAAGAGCAGGGAAGGAACAAACTACTAAATACTTAATCAAACATTAATGCATGCCTCCTTTGATTCTAATACCCTCTTTTGGCTAGCACCCAAACTTCTTTTATTCTGGTTGTAGAACATGTTAATTTGGAATCAGTATGCCTTTTGAAAGAACCTTCATATCCCAGGGTATATCTAGCAACTAGATAAATGTTACCAGTAAAATTAAGTTGTTTGAATACTTTCTAAACCACACCTCCATCAAGAAAGTTGGAAGAATGATAAGGTTGGATTCAAACACTTGGGCAAAGTAAACTAGCACTGTTCAGAGTTTTGCCATTGACTTCAGTGGTGCCAGAATTTTCCCCATCTAGCTCAACAGCTGAACTTCCATCCTTTGCTCAAATGCTTAGTATAAGAAGACTTTCTGACAATGGTCATAATTGAATCGTGGTTTATTTTTGCTTTGTAGTTAATTCACAAAGAATGAAATTTAGGCCTTTGCAGAAAACTGTCACCAGGACTGTGCTTAACCTAACCCCTTGGCATCAGAATGAATTTCACTCAGAGTGCAGATCAGGTGAATGTGTCCACATGGTGTTAATATTTAATAACAGAGTTCTTAATGAGGTATATTTTCTGTGGCTGCACTATGATTGCTTTCACCTAGACAAACCCTAACATTCTGCTATTTTGTTCAATTTCTTTGCTCTAACAGCCCTAACAGAATCTATATGCTAATAGGAACCTCTAAATATATTTTGTTCTCAAAAACCTAGGCTCTATAGTTTGTATAATCAGTGCATGTGTAAAGTGCCTGTCTGGACGTTACTTGTGCACGTTAAAAATGCACACTACATCCATAGCAGAAGAAGCAGTCATAGAAATTAAAGATGGGAGGTAGAGAGTACTTATTAGGTAATGTAATGTAGTATTGTTCATTCCCTTGCTCATGTAGGATTGTTTCCTGTACTATGTTCTCTAATATTTGTGCAGCCGAGTTTTAAATGATGCAAAAAACTGGGCTTCTGTAACTTTCACTGGTGACTGTTCCACTATCTAATAGCTCTCACTGACAGGAAATTGGCCCTGATATTCAATCTGCATTTTTCCTTTCCTCGATTTTATCCCATTATCTCTATTCCTGCATTTTGCCTTAACAGATCTGACAGCATAATTTCCTTTTATTGGTATTAGAACCTTACTAGTCTCTATCAACTGGCCAAGTATTTTTCCTTTACTCATATGGTCTGGTGTTGGTGATCTCTCATGCCCTGCACTATTATGAAAAGAAGCACTTCAGAATACTTGGTTCAGGCCTTTAGTCATCTCCCCAAACAAGGGCTGAAGATTTTTTCTTAGAATTGCTTCTAGGGTCCTAGATGAGAGTAGTTAATTTCCAAGCACTATTCTAGAGAGAGAAATGGTGCAAAATAAGTATAGGGTAAGCAGCATATATAATGTATACTCAAAATATATAACAATGAAGTGAAGGTGGAATCTGCTCTTTCAGTTCTCTTCAGGAATTCTGGACTTTAAAAAAGCCCCTTCATTCAGATCCATACGCTAAACGTTATTTTAAAAGGGTGTATCCATTAACGTGCAATATTTCTTTTCTGTGAAATCAGGATCCAGATTAAGGGCCATTTGCCAAATTTCCATTTTTAAAGAGACTAGTACAAATGATACATCATTATAATAATATTTATAATTACTACAAGACAGTCTTACTACAGGTCAATCTTTTTAAATCCCAGATTATTGATTTGACTACAGTGGTTATTTCCTTGTTACTCTGCCAAATAAAAATATAAATAGTAAAGTGGGCAATGTCTTGGTGCTCTCAGGCTTCAGCTGCCAGCCCAGGGGAGCATTCTGGGAAGCAACGTGCCCATTACCACCATCAAGCATACGGTTTTTCTTCAGAATTTCAGTTTCCAGTCCGCACAAGCACTTCAGCTGCCAAGCAGCCATGATGATCAATACCTATCCCCTTCTCCCCAAACACCACACCTTTCAACATCTATGGATTCTACACATGCCTATCCAGGGGAGGGAATTCCAGTCATTAGGAAAAGGCAGGTGTTAGTAATGGGAGATTCGATCATTAGAAACATAAATAGCTGGGTTTGTGATGACTGAGAAAACCTTATGGTGACTTGCCTGCCTGGTGCAAAGGTTGTGGATCTCTCGAGACATCTAGAGAGACTTATGAGTAGTGCTGGGGAGGAGCCAGTGGTTGTGGTACATGTAGGTACCAATGACGTAGGGAAGGGCAGGAGAGATTTCCTGGAGGCCAAATTTAGGCTGCTAGGAAAGAAATTGAAATCCAGGACCTCTATGGTGGCATTCTCAGAAATGCTTCCAGTTCTACGCGCAAGGCCAGGTAGGCAGGCAGAGCTTCAGAGTCTCAATGCATGGATGAGACGATGGTGTAGAGAGGAGGGGTTTAGATTTATTAGGAACTGGGGAAACTTTTGGGATGGGGGGAGCCTATACAGGAAGGATGGGCTCCACCTAAACCAAAGTAGAACCAGACTTCTGACACTAAACATTAAAAAGGTTACAGAGCAGTTTTTAAACTAAGAAAGCCGATTGCTGCAGAGGAGCACATGGATCGGATAGAGACTTCTCTTACGGGAGGGTCTACTGACAGAGATTCTCTAGGTTTTAGTTGGGAGGAGAGGATGGAAAAGGATAAAAGACAGGCCAGATCAGATGAGAAACTATCACGTAAAAAATCTGACATATCAGAAAAGGGCCAACAGATAAATAGTGACCAGGTTTTTAAGTGCTTGTACACTAATGCCAGAAGTCTAAATAATAAGATGGGTGAACTAGAGTGCCTTGTGTTAAAGGAGGATATTGACATAATAGGCATCACAGAAACATGGTGGAGTGAGGACAATCAATGGGACACAATCATTCCCGGGTATAAAATATATCGGAAGGACAGAACAGGTCGTGGAGGTGGGGGAGTGGCACTATATGTGAAAGAAAATGTAGCATCAAATGAATTAAAAATCTGAAATGAATCCACATGTTCCGTAGAATCTCTATGGATGGTAATTCCATGCTCTAATAAGAATATAACAATAGGGATCTATTATCGACCACCTGATCAGGACAGTGATAGTGATGATGAAATGCTAAGGGAGATTAGAGAGGCTGTCAAAATAAAGAACTCAATAATAGTGGGGTATTTCAATTATCCCCATATTGACTGGGTACATGTCACCTCAGGACAAAATGCAGAGACAAAATTCCTCGATACTTTAAATGACTGCTTCTAGGAACAGCTGGTACAGGAACCCACAAGGGGAGAGACAACTCTTGATTTAGTCCTGAGTGGAGCGCAGGAGCTGGTCCAAGAGGTAACTATAACAGGACCGCTTGGAAATAGTGATCATAATATAATAACATTTAACATTCCTGTGGTGGGAACAACACCTCAGCAGCCCAACACCATGGCATTTAATTTCAGGAAGGGGAACTATGCAAAAATGAGGGGGTTAGTTAAATGGAAATTAATAGGTAAAGCGACTAAAGTGAAATCTCTACAACCTGCATGGACACTTTTCAAAGACCCCATAATAGAGGCCCAATTTAAATGTATACCCCAAATTAAAAAACAAAGTCAAAGAACTAAAAAAGAGCCACCATGGCTTAAAAACCATGTAAAAGAAGCAGTGAGAGATAAAAAGGCACTTTTAAAAAGTGGAAGTCAAATCCTAGTGAGGTAACTAGAAAGGAGCATAAACACTGCCAAATTAAGTGTAAAAATGAATAAGAAAAACCAAAATGGAGTTTGAAGAACAGCTAGCCAAAACCTCAAAGGATAATAATAAAATGTTTTTTAAATACGTCAGAAGCAGGAAGCCTGCTAAACAACCAGTGGGGCCCCTGGACGATACAAAAGGACCACTTAAAGACGATAAAGTCATTGTGGAGAAACTAACTGAATTTTTTGCTTCGGTCTTCACGGCTGAGGACGTTAGGGAGATTCCCAAACCGGAGCCGTCTTTTGTAGGTGACAAATCTGAGGAATTGTCAGAGATTGAAGTGTCATGAGAGGAGGTTTTGGAACTAATTGATAAACTTAACTGTAACAAGTCACCTGGACCAGACGGCATTCACCCTGAAAGAACTCAAATGTGAAATTGCGGAACTATTAACTAGGGTTTGTAACCTGTCCTTTAAATCGGATTCTGTGCCTAATGACTGGAAGATAGCTAATGTAACGCCAATATTCAAAAAGGGCTCTAGAGGTGATCCCGGCAATTATAGACCGGTAATTCTAACGTCTGTACTAGGCAAATTAGTTGAAACAATAGTAAAGAATAAAATTGTCAGGCACATAGAAGAACATAAATTGTTGGGCAAAAGTCAACATGGTTTCTGTAAAGGGAAATCGTGACTTACTAATCTATTAGAGTTCTTTGAAGGGGTCAACAAACATGTGGACAAGGGGGATCCAGTGGACATAGTGTACTTAGATTTCCAGAAAGCCTTTGACACGGTCCCTCACCACAGGCTCTTACATAAATTAAGTTGCCATGGGATAAGAGGGAAGATCCTTTCATGGATTGAGAACTGGTTAAAAGACAAGGAACAAAGAATAGGAATAAATGGTAAATTTTCTGAATGGAGAGGGGTAACTAGTGGTGTTCCCCAAGGGTCAGTCCTAGGACCAATCCTATTCAACTTATTCATAAATGATTTGGAGGAAGGGGTAAACAGTGTTAGAGGTGTTAAAGTTTGCAGATGATACTAAACTGCTCAAAATAGTTAAGACCCAAGCAGACTGTGAAGAACTTCAAAAAGATCTCACAAAACTAAGTGATTGGGCAACAAAATGGCAAATTTAATGTGGATAAATGTAAAGTAATGCACATTGGAAAAAATAACCCCAACTATATATACAATATGATGGGGGATAATTTAGCTACAACTAATCAGGAAAAAGATCTTGGAGTCATCGTGGATAGTTCTCTAAAGACGTCCATGCAGTGTTCAGCGGCAGTTAAAAAAGCAAACAGGATGTTAGGAATCATTAAAAAAGGGATAGAGAATAAGACGGAGAATATCTTATTTCCCTTATACAAATCTTATTTCCCTTATACAAATGTGGTGCGCCCACATCTTGAATATTGAGGTGGTCTCCTCATCTCAAAAAGGATATGTTGGCATTAGAAAAGATTCAGAGAAGGGCAACTAAAATGATTAGGGGTTTGGAACAGGTCACATATGAGGAGAGATTAAAGAGGCTTGGACGTTTTAGCTTGGAAAAGAGGAGACTAAGGGGGATATGATAGAGGTATATAAAATCATGATCGGTAAGGAGAAAGTGAATAAGGAAAAGTTATTTACTTGTTCCCATAATATAAGAACTAGGGGCCACCCAATGAAATTAGTGGGCAGCAGGTTTAAAACAAATAAAAGGAAGTTCTTCTTCACACAGCACACAGTCAACCTGTGGAACTCCTTGCCTGAGGAGGCTGTGAAAGCTAGGACTATAACAGGGTTTAAAATAGAACTAGATAACTTCATGGAGGTTAAGTCCATTAATGGCTATTAGCCAGAATGGGTAAGAAATGGTGTCCCTAGCCTCTGTTTGTCAGAGGGGGGTGATGGACGGCAGGAGAGAGACCACTTGATCATTACATGTTAGGTTCACTCACTCCGGGGCACCTGGCATTGGCCTGGCATTGGCCACTGTCGGTAGACAGGACACTGCGCTAGATGGATCATTGGTCTGACCCGGTAAGGCCTTTCTTATGTTCTTAATGTTCTTAACATGTGGCTCACTAAATGCTACAACATCTATGTTGGAAAAATGAGACAAACATGACACTCTTGAATAAACTCACATGGGAAAACGATAAAACCAGCAGATCACCTGTGTACAAACACTTTTCACAAAATGATCACTCTGGATCGGATCTCCCAGTCCTTGTCCTCAAAGGAAACATGCACAACACCTTCAAAGGATGAGCCTGGGATCTTAAATTCACAACTTTGTTAGTCACTTAAAATCATGGACTCAATAAGGACACTGGATTTATGGCTCATTACAACAATCTATAACCCACTAACCCTCCTTCATCCTATGACTACTGAGGTGATAACTGCCTACATCACCCACAATGGTCTCTTACAACATGTTAACTCCTTATGCTGGACAATCTTTTCCACCTTGTCTTTATTTGTGACACTCTGAACTTGTCTACACTTACATTTTATAGCACTCTAACTTGCTGGCTCAGGGGTGTGAAAAATCATCCCCCTCAGCACCGCAAGTCTGAGCACTTTAACGCACTAGTGTGGACAGACTCCGAGTGCTGGGAGCTAATCCCCGTGTCAACCACACTAGCACTTCAAAGCGCTGCTGCGGGGGTGTTCCCACGACAGCGCTTTGAAGTTTCAAGTGTAGTTATGCCCTCTGGTACCTCTCTCAGACCTGAAGGAGCTTTGTGTAAGCTTGAGCACTTGTCTCTTTTGCCACCAGAAGCTGGTCCAATAAGAGAGATTACCTCACCCACTTTCTCTCTCCAAACTGAAGAAAGTTTGATGAATATTTCTTCTGTGCTTACTATCTGCACACTGAGTTTGTCAGACAACTTTCAAATTACAAAGTTCAGAACATAGAGGTTTATAACAAAAGGTCTGATGCAAGATGCAGTAAATATTATCTTATAATGAATGTGTATATTTTTAACTCTTTGCCATGGCCACTACAAATCATCCCCTAGCACAAGGGTGGTTAAACTTTTTGGCCCGAGGGCCACACTGGGGTTTGAAACTGTATGGAGGGCCGGGTAGGGAAGGCTGTGCCTCCCCAAACAGCCTGCCCCCTCCCACTTCCCCTGATTGCCTCTCCCCCAACCCCATCTGTTGCGGGGTGCTCCTTCCTCCCCACCCCCCGTTCCCTGTCCTCTGACAGCCTCCCCCGAACCTCCGCTCTTATCCCTGTCCCTTAAATGCCCCCCAGGACTCCCTGCCCCTTATCTACCTCCACCCCCCAACAATGCAGATCAGATCAGCAGGAGCTTGCAGCCCTGCCACCCGGCTGGAGCCAGCTGCTCAGCATTGCTGTGGGGGAGAGGGGACAGCAGGGGAGGGGTCGGGACCTAGCCTTCCCAGCCAGGAGCTCAAGGGCCGGGCAGGACAGTCCCATGGGCCAGATGTCGCCCACGGACGGTGGTTTGCCCACTCTTGTCCTAGCACATATATCGGCTGACAAAGAATGAAAGATCCCAGTAGTTTAAGGGTTAAAACAAGGCCCCTAGCGCATAGAGATCTGAGTAATTTCTAGTCTTGCAATTGATGTGTACCCACTGCTTAATGAATGACCTGAGCCATTTGACTGAAGGCTTATTGTGAAACCTTTCAATATTGTGAATGATAACAGCATCAACAGACTGAGGGAGTCCTTGGCTGACTGTAGGGTAGATGTAATTCTCTAATATGGATATTGTTAAGTAAATACTGCATCTCCAGATTATAACGCAACTATTTCTAAGACGAGGGAGGATAAAGCAGCTCAGTAAAATAGTTTTTAAACTTAAATATATCACACGAACAATACAAATGTATACTAAGTGGTATATTTAAGCACCTACCGTATTTTTCGTCCTATAGGACGCTCCGGCCTATAAGACGCCCCCTCGTTTTCAATAAAAAAGCCGGACCAAAAAAAAAAAAAAAAAGCGCATCGCTCTCCCGTCCCCGCCGCGCGGGCGGGCTGCCGGGAGCGTCCCGGTTCCCCCCTCCCCGCCGCGGGCGGGCTGCCCTCCTTGGTACCCACTAATGCCGGTCCTGGCTTTTATATGCAGAAAGACAGTTGTTGTAGCACAGCTGTTGTAGCACTTTTGGAGTTTTTATAGCATTTTGAGGGTGGCCTCAAAAAAAAAAAAATCAAAGGTTGAGAACCCCTGCGCTAGAGAATTTACTACATAGCTATATAGATGGCTTGTAATCTGACACTTCCTAACCAAAGAATGGCAAAAATTAGAAATGATTTTAACTACTCAGAATAGTCCTGAATTACATAGATAACTACTGGTTTCTATAAGGGCAATGACTGTAGATAGGCAAAATGGGACAAAATATTTCAAAAGACAATTGTCTAACTTATTCCAAATTTGATTGCAATGGCAGATGTTAGGGTGGCGTGGAGTGGCAAGATGCTGTGTATTGGCAGCATGGGATGTGCCAAAACTGAAGCAGTTTTGTTCTTTTATGACTCTGGGGAGGAAAGGTCAAAATCATCTTTCTATCAAGTGTTTTAAAAATGTATCTATAGCTTGATAAAGTATATTATAGTTAAATGTTTGGCTGCAAGTGTTCCCTCTGCATGCCATCCCAGCTCTGAATATGTGGCTGGCACAGCAAACCTCAAGCAAACTGCCCAATGACCATAAGATCCAGTAGGTTGCGAAGATGCTTGATCTGGTATATTGTCAATGAAGCACGGTCCTGGCTTCCTGGATCAATGTCTACAGTTAAACTAGCACATGTATACCCATGACAATGGATGGAGCTCAATGAATGACTTTCCATTCCCTCCTCGGCTGGCCGAAGATGCTCCCTCTGAGATATCTGCTTATATGCTGATATAAGCAAGTTACATATTGCCCCTCTGACATGGTCAGATGCTACCCTCTGTCCTATCTAGGTGCTGTCCATTACCTTGTACATGTTGGTTCAATCAAAACATCTCTATCCATCATGCTGTCATCTTGACCTTATCTTTAAGATGGGTCAGCCTATCCCTGTTATCTTTGGGCAATGTGTTGGTATCAAGGTGTTCTGGTACAACCCTTCTGGAATGTGTGTGCATGTGTATTCTTGTGCCTAGAACTACTTAGGAATGTGTGTTTCTGAAATATCAGCCCTGTTCTTGCCAGGTTCAGTGAGCAGGACCTGCCTCTAGTCACAGCCTGACTTTGCTTTATATTAACAAAGTTTTGACCGCTACTTTAGCCTATGTCTGAGGCCTTGTATAAGGCCTCTAAAATAAGGACTTATGTTTCAGGCCCTCTTCCTACTATATACATCTCTATAAAGGGTGTGTGTGTGTGTGAAAAAGAGAGAGAGAGTTTATAAAAATAAATCTACCACATATGCACTGGCAGTAAGCATGTGGTAATCATAGCAATAAGCCATAACAGGTTGTATATTAGTAGACTGTTCATACACATCTCAGATACATTTCATCATTGTGCTTTCAGCAACCTAAGATGTATGCCAGTAGCCTACTAATGCATACTTAGTGGGGGCTTGTTGTCATAAAATAGGTCACAATGCATATATTTAACTTATTTTATATTTAAATACCATTTTTGAAGGAAAGGTGGCTATATAATATATGCATTTTGCATTTTCAACTGAAAGTTTTTTTTCCTCATGAAATATGCCTGATTTCCACAGAAATTTTCAACTTTTTATGAAAAGTCCAAATCCCCCAAAACTAGGCTGACCATACGTCCCATTTTGAACGGGACAGTCCCGTTTTTTTCATGTTTTTGAACCGTCCCGTCTTTTTGTCAAAAATATCAATTTTGTCCCGTTTTTGGGGCAGGTGCAGGACTCCCAAGATCTTAGGTGAAGAATCTTGCTACTTAAGGACAAGTATCAGATGTCAAAATCTCCGATGAGCAAACTGCGCTCATCGGAGATTTTGACATCTGATACTTGTCCTTAGGTAGGGAGAGGAGGCAGCGGACGGAGGGAGAGAGCAGGGAGGAAGGGAGGGATGGAGAAGGGGGATGGAGAGAAGGGAGGGATGGAGAGAAGGAGGGAAGAAGGAGGAATAGTGAGAAGAGGAGGCAGCGGGCGGCGGGCTGAAGCCGACGGCAGAGCGGAGCTGTCCGGAGCCGCAGCCGGGGGCCGAGCGCGCCGGCGGGCTGCCGGCCGGGTTTTATGAGCTGCCACCCACTCGGAACAAGCTCAGCCCCTCTCACTCACCACCAAACCGGAAGCCAGGGCCCAGCTGTCTCTCCATTCAGCTGCTTTTCTGTCGAGTAAGGCTGCCACCGCCTCCTCCTCCAGCCTTAGCAGCCCGTCGCCTCTTCTCTCCAGACCCATCCCATTTGCCACAATGACCCACACGGCTCTCCTGACCTCGCCGCCTTCCTTTCCGGCCACCATTCCTTCCCCACAGGCTGCCCTGGCCATGCTGCAGGCCCAGCCGCTGTCCCTGGTCATAAAACCCGGCCGGCAGCCCCCCCGCCGGCGTGCTCGGCCCCCGGCTGTGGCTCCGGACAGCTCCGCCACCCGCCGCCCGCTGCCTCCTCTTCTCACTATTCCTTCTTCTTCCCTCCTTCTCTCCATCCCTCCCTTCTCTCCCTGCTCTCTCCCTCCGTCCGCTGCCTCCTCTCGCTCCCTCCATCCCTTCTCTCTATCCCCTTCTCCATCCCTCCATCCCTTCCTTCCTCCCTTCTCTCTATCCCTCCATCCCTGTCTTCCTTCTCTCTATCCCCCTTCTCCATCCCTCCCTTCCTCCCTTCTCTCTCTCCCTCCGTCCACTGCCTCCTCTTCCATCTCCCTTCTCTCCATCCCTCCTTCTCGCTGTCCCTTGCCTCCTCCATCCCCCCTGCTCCCTACCCCCATCTCTTCTCTCATCCATCCATCCTCCCTTCTCACCTTCGTGCCTTCTCTCCCTCCGTCCCCTCCGTCATCTTCATCCCTCATCCTCCCTTCTCTCTCTCCCTCCATCCTCTTCATCCCCCATCCCTGTTCTGCTTATTCCTGTGAGGGAACTCCCTGTGGCGGGGAGAGGTGCCTCACACCCAGCGCGGACCTGCCACAGTGGATAAAGATGCCTCTCCCCACCAGGCCCAGTGTGAGCCTGCCCCAAACTTGCCAAGGAGGTGGGAGAGGAGTCCCTTCCCAGCCTAGGCCCACTAGAGAGGCCAGGGAGAGAAGCCCCTCCTTCGACCCGGCTACTGCAGCCTTTCCCCTGACCCTGAACTGCTGTGCTGAGAGAGGGCTGGGGGGAGTCCTCTCTCCCCACCACAGCCCTGGGGCAGCCTGCATCCCAAACCCCGGCCCCACCCCAGAGCCCACCTCCCTGCACTCCAACCCTCTGCTCGAGGCCTGAGCCCCCTCCTGCAACCTGAACCCCTCATCCCAAGCCCCATCCCAGAGCCCGCACTCCCTCTAGAGCCTGCCCACACCCAAACCCTCTGCTCCAGCCCTGAGCCCCCTCCCACACTCTGAACCCCTCTGCCCCACCCCCATCACATGAATTTTATGTGTATCAAAATGAAAGTGATGTGTCACACATCACCTCCATATTGGTGCAGATAACAAAATTCATTCCACACATCAATATAAAAATTTAGTGGGAACACAGCCCATAAGTCACGATAGCAGTGTGTCTGAACAGAAAATTTTGAATTTTAGTTTATTTTTATCACATGAAAAGTTAGTTTTCTATGTGTGTTGGAGGGAAGGGGGAGTATTATTTTGTGACCAGCTCTATCCCACTGTTTTTAATGGAACTACTCAATGTAGTAAAGTTAAAGTACATAGTTAAGCGTTTGTAGGTTCGGGGTCAATATGTAGACAACCTATGTTCACTCTATATATGACTCCAATGGGTGCCATTTTATAAATATAAAAAAATTGTGAGACATCTTTCTGTTATATAGTCATTTAGTAATTTCATGAAGTGACCAGGAATGGTTTATATTATCATATTTTTTGCTCTTAGTTCAAAATATCTCTTATGTTAGGACAAAGAGTAGGGATTGTGAGATCATACAGAATTGCTGGAAAAAAACAGAAAAATAATTGCCTCGCTGACACTAGCAGACACTGTTTGAAAGGGGACCAGTGGCTTTAAAAGATAATATTCTGGACTTTTGCAGAATAAGATTTATTTAGGAGCATTTTTACCTATTCTGTGCTAAGTATAAGGTAGGATTGTGGATGAGAGGGTAGAACTGGATATCATTTCGTTTGTCTTATGTCTTCTCTTTCAGAGCCATACTTCTCCCTCTTCTCACTTTCATTCAGGGACAAAAGATTTCAAGAACTGATATGTTGTCAGTCTTTAGTAAACCCTTTCTCCCTCTCATTCATATATATAATTTCTTCTTACTTTGCCTCCTATGTTTCATTTGAGTGTTGTCTTACTTATTGTGGGATTTCTCATGATGCTGTGTGCACTGGCATATTATCTTGTTGAACTATTCAATTAAATATGATAATGTTGAGCACATTGACATAGTTAAACACTCAGGTGAATGAGCAATTCACTGTGAAGTGTAGAAATATTTAGAAGTCATCTTCATGCTTGCAAATAATCTATTTTATTTAAAAGATTACTTCAGGATTCAATGAATCATATGTCCCTGCAAACACAAAAACATGGCAATATGTGGAACACAACTTCCAAGTTTGAAAATGTTGGATCTTTAAAATGTTTAGGCACAAAATTTAATGAGTAGAAACAAAGCATAATAACTGACTATATGGGTAATAAGTACAACAAAAAGAGATATGTTAGACTAATCCTGAAAATATAAAATAAAGGTAAAAGCACTTCGGACCTGAGTCCTGTTGTAAAAATTGGGCCTACAGATTTACTCTAATTGTGAGCTCAAGTGTAAAAAGTATGAGGAAGTTCAAAAGATGTCACAATAACCTGCAATAATAAATGCTGTTGAACAAAGATATGAAAAGAAGACAGAAAAATTGAATTATTCTAAACAAAAAGGTCTACTGACTATGCCAGTCATGATCTTAACACTGTCCTTGAGTTAATCAAGCAAATGTGGGTCTGGAAATCAATGAACCAAAATTGGTGTGTCACAAACAAGGCCTACCTGCTGGGCAAAACAATAAGGGAGTGGGCTATTCCACCCATCATTCCATTTTGGTTCCTTAAAGAAAGATTTTTGGGGAAAATGGATAGAGGCTACTAAAGCACGGTTAACCATCATAGCTGCCACCCTTACCATCTCCTGGGACCCCAGGCCTTTGTCATCCTAATCCTTAGAGAGGGCTTGATCAGACCAAGCCAGAGAGAGGGACTCAGATAATATAATCACCTCTACTGGGTCCAAATGAATCCCAAACACTACCTGGGATGCAGACTTTAATAACAACAGTAGCAACAATAGCTCCAGCTCATCTTTACAAACTTCTCTTTTCCCTAAAAGGAAAGGTATTACCATCTTTGATACCATCTAAGAGAATACCAAACAAGGGCATTTTCCTTTTAAAATCTCTCTCGAGCTAAAGGAAAAGAGGACAAAGAATGTTGTTAAAATGAAATCCTTAGTTAATTCTTTACATTTCAAATGCTCTTTTCTGTATCTTCATTAAAGATTAAACCTTTAAACCTTATTTAAAGGTTAAAATGATGTTTAAGCAGGCTGATGTCTCTGTATATTAAACCTCAAACCTTGTTTAACATGGGTTAGTGACTGGGTTATGTTAACATCTTTGGCCCATTTGTTCCTGCTCAATTAGTACAACAACCTTTCTGTTCATGAGCGAAGTTAAGCTAGTTCTATTTGGCATGACCATGATTGTTCCTCTGGAAATTGCTCCATCACAGACAGTAAAGTAAGACAGATGAGAAGTATTTTTCTCTTACTTGTAGCATTGAAACAGGGACCTCTGAGGTAATGTTAAACAGAGAAGTCCATTGAAGTCTATGGGAGGTTAGCCATCAACTTCAGTTGGGTTAGTGTTTCACCCTGTCTATACCAACTGCACATATGCATTTAACATCATGTTCATTAACATGACTCCTCAAGGTCATGTTCTAAGACAACATAATTTTTTCCATTGAAGACAAGTCTTGTGAAGCTTAATGAAAAACTTCAGCAAAATATGTGGGGTATGCTCAGTACGTGATTTTCAAATGCCTACAATTAAATAAAATCAAAATCCATTTTCTCCAGAACACTGTCTTGGACTTCTGTATAATGCTATTTTCCTGACATATTTAAACCAAAATTTGTTAACTCACTCTCCACATACTCAGAAAGGATGAGCTGCTTTCTTTCAAACTTTTTTTTTTAAAAAGAAGAAAACAACAAACATAACCAAACAAATAATAATAATAAAAAATCCTCAATAAAAACAAAACCCACCTTTGGGCAAAAGCAAACCTGGAAAATTTCAGCTTGAGAGGGGAAAGTTTCAGGAAGCAAGAAGTAACTGATAACAATGAGTTAGAGTAAAAACGGTTATATAACCGGCCCAATCATGGTTTGAACTCAGTCATATTTTTGGTGTTCACAACATTCCCTGTCAATAAATCCTACAGGTGGACTGTATTTTGTGTAACATGCTTCCTTATGTTTGTTTCAAACCTGTTGCCTATTAATTACTTTGCATGGTCACAGTTCTTGAGTGATGTGAAGGGATAAATAATGCTTCCATATTTACTTTCTTTATATCATTCATTATTTTACAGACCTCTATCATATCTGCTGTTAGTCATCTCTTTTCTAAGCTTAACAGTCACTATCTTCTTAATCTCTCCGCATATGTTGTTCCATACCTCTAATAATTTTTGTTGTCCTTCACTGTACTTTTTCCAATTCTAATATAACTTTTTTTGAGGTGGGATGACTAGAACTGCACACACTATTCAAGGTGGGGATGATCCATGAATTTATATAGTGGCATTAGTATATTTTCTGTCTCATTAGCTATCCCTTTCCTAATGGTTCCTAACATGCTGTTAGCCTTTTAGACTGCCACTGCACATTGAGCAGATGTTTCCTGAGAACTGTCTACAATGACTCCAAGATCTCTTCCTTTAGAGGGAACAGCGAATATAGACACCATCATTTTGTATATATAGTTTTCCAGTGTACATTACTTTTGCATTTATCAGCATTTAATTTCAATTATTTTACTATCAGAGAAGCACTGTATGGAACTTAATTGGCAGACATTAGTAGAGCTGCATATTGGTGTTTCACCAAAAAGAGTAACATTTTCAAAAGGGCATAAATTACTTGGAACCGATATCTTGTTTTCAGAAGTGACATAGCCACTTATGGATCTAAAACTCATTTAAAATTAATAGGACTTAGGCTGCTAAATGCCTAAATCACTTTTTGAAACTGGGATGTAGATTCCTAGGTCACTAAGGCCCTTTTGAAAATGTTGTGCAAACTCAAATCTCAGCTCAGGTTTATCGAATGGTTTAAGAACATGGACTGTGTTATGATTTTGTAGAGGACATGAAAATTTGTAGTTTAAACAGAAAACTATATGAACCTTGATGTTTTCAACCGAGCTTTAGTTGAAGGCTTTTTTTCAAACCTCAAATTCAAAGTGAAATTCCCAGTGTGGTGACATGTGTCATATAATTCCAGCTAAGTAAAACTCTTGAGTTACACCTGGCTTTATTCTCCATTATGTGTCCACTATTCCTCAGACACAAAGCACATTTTCCAGTGTATGGGATTCAGGGTAAAGGGTTATCATATCATCCAGTTTTCCAAGTGTCAATCCCATGAGTAAAGCTTAACCTTAACTTATATGTCTTTTCAAGCATAATAGCACATAGAGCTTGTTTCCTCTCTTTGTGTGTATGATGGAAAAAAAAAATCCTCTCAGTTGTTACTGTAATGTAATTCACTTTTTGACCATTTGGCCGCATATTAGCATTTCTGTGACACTGAAGCCCTTTCTCCACTCCATATTCAACAACTTTAGTTCCACTACAATCTTTTGTAGTAACACACTCCCTGGAATGAATTTAGGGCAAAGAATCTGCTCTTGCTGTAAGTCGAAGGTTATGCTAAACTGCAGGAATATGCTGACATCATTCACTCCACATATGACCTCTGCATAAAGTATTATAGAAAAATGTTTCTCATAAATACATGCTGAAAAGAGAAAACAAAGTTGCAAACAACCTTTGGGACATGAGGCATTCTTGAGAAGTGGGGAAAATCTAGTCATACTGTAGATCATACAACTGAAAGTTCTCATACAATGGAGCTCACGTCAACAAAGGTTGTGCTTGTCAAATGAAGAGACCTGTTAGTGAATCTTCTGTACATGCAACTAAAATTCTACAGAAAAGATATAAAGTGAAGCTCTTTATTATTTGTATTACTGTAGTGCCTAGGAGACTTAGTCAGAGACCAGGACCCCACATCCTTTTATCATTTTTTCAAGTTGCACTTGTGTTGTGAGCAAATTTAACTAGAAGTTCTTGATTTCTCTTCTCTAGCCCATCATTATTTTGTATATCCCCATCATAATCACTTTTATTTTTCACTTCCAGTTCCAATTTTAATATACCAAACTTAAAGATATTTCATGAAACAAGAGATCTCTGAAACACATATGCTCCTGAAAGGAAGAGATCCAGTAAAGATTAAAGTGCTGGTACAATATAAATATTATATTTAATAACTGAGCACACACAAACAACCAGTATAGAATAATAATTATAAAATGTAAGTAGAAAAAATACAATCACATATGCATTTTTTAAAAGTTCATTTATAATAATGAAAAATATATATTAGAATACAGAAAGAAAGATGATGCCAGAGGAAGAATACCAAGGAAGCTAGTGATGGCTCTGATTTTAAAATTTTTACTAGAAATTAGTTCAAACTCTAAAATTGAGATTTGTATTTTGAATCCCAAATTTCAAATGTGTTTGGATGTAGAGTTTAGTTCATACCTTCATCTAGTTACACACTCAATAGTTATATAGAATCAGTAGTCACTACACAAAGTCTGATTAATTTACAAAATACTTACAAAACAACTCTAGACTTTTTTCATAAACATCAAAGGTAACATTTTAAAAAGTGCCTTAGTGACTTAGAAGCAAGTCTAAGCCCCCCATTTTCAAAAGTGACTTAGGCACAGAGGCAGGCACATTTCTTTTCAATGTGCATTTATCGTGCAAATATCTCATTTTCTGGTCAGGTAGATATTGCATAAAATGTTGCTTCAGGACTGGTTACTTGGACTTCTTGGCTGAAACTTCAGTGAGTGCTAGTTTTCTTTTCCAGAGATGATTATGGAGCCGGTGTTTGATGAGGGACTTTAATTGCAGCATTGCAGAATGTTTTCCCAGTCTGCTGTGAGCACCTATTGTCTGTCAAAAACAAAGACACATGTAACATAGAAAGGCCCAAAATTAACTCTAACCGCTATGCAAATATACTTTGATAAGAAACATTTTTCAGCTTCTTTTGTCTTGTTTCTCTCTTAGTTTTTTTCATGACGCCAGGCTGCAGTGTTGGCTCTTGGATAACTAGATGCAAAATGAGACTGACATGTTGGACACATGGATATCAAGGATGTGGTTACCCTAGCAACAGTAACACATAAAAGGTCTCAGAACTTACTCATGGGACATTTCAGTTTTTCACATAAAATAAATACTGGTGTTGAATATGATTGGTCTAATTGAAGAGTAGTGAAGGCATCATAGAATTGTAAGGCTAGAGACTCATCAAATCTAGGGTTACCAGATGTCTTGATTTATAGGGCAGCCCTGATAGTCAGGGCTTTGTC